>VXAK01006681.1:0-26182 GCA_013399435.1 Arenaria interpres | reverse complement strand
AAGATGGGGACAGACTTTTTAGCAGGGCCTGTTGAGATAGGACAAGAGAGTAGATTGAGACTAGATATAAGAAAGACATTTTTTTTACAATGAGTGTTGTGAGACTCTGGCACAGGTTGCCCAGAGAGGTGGTAGATGCACCATCCAGGTCAGGTTGGATGGGGCTCTGAGCAACCTGATCGTATTGAAGATGTCCCTGCTCGTTGCAGGGCAGGTAGGACTTTAAACTATTCCAAAACCTATTTAAACCTTCCAAACCAAACTATTCAATGACTCTTTTAGGTGATTTTAAAATAAAAAAAAATGTATCACATTTAAAGTTCATATATAATTTTAAGCATTCAGTGTGGCCCCCATGAATGTGGGCTGAAGCGGGGAAGAATCATGCTTAGCACCCATTTGTTGTTAGAAATAGCCTGTGAAAGAATAGTTTAAAGACAATGCTCAAATACGGAGATCTGAGCTTGTTATAGGACATAAAACATGATCTAGGGAGGAACTGTGCCTGGGTGAGTAAGGAGGTATCTTGAGGGAGAACATCCCTTTTCTGAGAGGTCTCACACAGATATGGCACTCAGTTTAGGACTTATTTACTGTCTTGAAAATATTAACATGCATTTGAAACAGTAAAAGTTCACACAAGGCTACAATCATGTTTCTATCAAGAAAAATCTGCAGATCTGAATATTTCCTAGTCAGATCAGCAGCGTTTAACACTTCTGTAAGTATGTACTTACAGTATTTGAGTCCCAGAGGAAATGTAACAGAAATTTATCAGCAGATCTGACAAGCTGAGGCTACAAGAATAATTACAGAGATTTAAAATTATATTTCGTAATGGTGATATCTACTTTTCTAAAGGCAACCAAATGCTGGAAGTCTCAAATTTTGAGATTTTGAAAACTAGGAGTTCAGACTTCTGAAGAGATGAGAAGTCATCACTTCAGCCTGTCTGCTTCATCTGTGGGGCTCTTGTTAGTCAGTTTGAAATTTAAAAACATACCCAGAATTTGTATGGAAGTGAAATCAAATCAAACTATGAATTGATTTGCATGTCATTAAATCAAAACTTAAATCTTACAATAAAACCGAGAGGAAACTTGACAATGGTCTCATATATCTGAAAAGACTAATAAAAGGGTCTTTAAACATCGATCAGCACTCACTGCCACTTTGATGAACTATATCAACCAACGATTTAATACTGATGGTACTTCATCCAACTGCCAGACTCAGGTGAAGTGCTATATGACCATTGGTACAAGACAGGTAAGAATGCTCCCCTTTCTTTCAAGCTATATTAATCATTCAAACAAATGACATATAAGTTGACAATTAAATCAGATGTTTCAAATAAGGCGAACACCTTATGACCACAATCCCCACATTTTAACAGCCATAGAAACATACAAGACTTGAGTATTGAGTGTCCATACCCATCTGCAAACCAAAACAAAAATGTGGAAGCGGATTATATTTGTGCTTAGAGCAATGAAGTCCATGTAATGATTTGTTCTCTACAGTGGATTCTCTGTGTGGTAGAGATACTTTAGTCTGTAGAATCACTTTCCCTTTGTAGACACTGTAAATGTTGCATGGCAATATTTGGAATAGAATATTAAAAATGTGGTTGCACATTGCTATGTGCTGAAGAGTGGATGCTTGCAAGGTTACATGACTAATCACATCATAACAGGCTTTTGTATTCCCACAGAACATCTGTGACAACTTCTGCACTGCATTTGGGAATGCCTTCCAAGAAGATGTTTTACAAAGACTTCTATTAGAAGCTTTGCGTCCTTCTGCTGTCCTGAACTATGAGAGAGGTCTCATTTGTACTGAGAGATGGAGTTTTTGGAACATGCACAAGGACCGAAGTCAAAGCAATCTCATTGTGTTGTATTTTCCTCTCATTCTTCTATTTCTATAGCATTCTTTCTTTTAATGTATGTGTAAGACAGTCTGATTTTAATTCAAAAAGAGAACTCTTCAGTAAAATTATGGCATACTGGGCATAGTCCAAGATAAAATAATATTTGATATTAAGTGTAACCATTGAGAAATATAGGCATTTTAAAAATTATAAATGACAAGAAGTTATGGACTGTCTAACCTCAGGTGCAGGCAGCAAACAATTTCCTAGGAGGATTAAATTATCAATATGGAAATAAATTTTATGGTAAGTAAAAACGGTATGCAAAAGAACTCAAAGAATTTCTTTGAAATTCTGTTATGAAGAAAGAGTTGGAAAACGGGAAGGACTGGAAAAAAATCCCTAACTCTAAAAGCTATGCTACACTAAATGTTTGGTAAAATCAATGTATGAACAAAAGGAATAAATTTTAAACTAAAAATTATTATGATTCACCCAGTCATATATAAAAAAACCCCTCATGTCTCAAATGACAGTAAAAGGACGACAATTTTTAGGCTTGCCAAATATCTTCTGAAACTTCTGGCAATGGCTTTTGAATGTTACTACAAAGAAGCTTTGTGTACAAAATGAGATTTCAAAACTAAGAGATTAAAAAGATTTTTAGTAATTGCAAAAGTGGTCCAACATGATTAAACAGGGTAAAAAGGAGTCGCGACTTGAAGTTTGAGTTGGTGGTATCAGAGAACCATCTCACATATTAGAGAGGTGGACTCAGAATGCAATATTTCTATTTTTTCTTCAAATGCACTTGGTGTGAGAGGGTGTTTGTACCCTAGTTTGTATTAGAACACTTACTTTAGATTTTGTAGAATACATCTAGCATAATATGCTTTTCAATTTCTGTTGTGAAATGGAGTAGCTCCTGAGAGTTACTTTTTGTGCTGACAGGCAGCTTTAAGTTCACATTTTTAAGTTTTATTATGTAAAGTAGTAGTTCAGGATCCTGCGTAATTCCTGGGTGACTTTAAAGTTTCTACTGCAACTAGATGAGTATCTGGATGGTTGCAGTTTTCATGCGCTCTGTGTCATGTGTCACACAACTCTGTGCCAAAAGAGGTTTAATCCCACGTGCAGGAAGAGGAAGAAAGAAAATGGAGAGAAACTGATGTGCTGGGAAGGAGAGGAAGGAGAGCTTGTTTCACCTCATTGGACTCATCAATCAGGGCTGACTTGGCAAAGGAAGAACAAGGTCATTAAGACAAGGAAACCTTGCTTGAAGTGTAAGCAGTTATAAAATTCATCCGGGAAACAAAGCAATTATACTAGAGAGCTGAATGTCAGCTCCAAAACTGGGAATCCAGTGCCAGGAGGCGGAAAGCCGATCAGGTGCTGTGTAACTGAGAGTGGAGGTGTGGGCAAGACTTTCCATAGCCTTGCCTATGCCAAATAATTTCCCTTTCATGCTGTGCCCATGACCTTGCCCTGACTGCGTTTTCACTTGAGCCCAGGGCCTAAAGGGAGCCAGCAGGGTTTTCCCCACGGCTAAGCTTCAAGGCCAGCTAAGTAGGAAGGCAGGCTGTTTTACATCCTGCCCTCTCCCCTGCCACATTCTAGTTCCAATATTACAATCACAGGTGAAGAGAGGTTAAGACTGGAAGAGTTCATTGGATCAACCATTCTGGTTTGTGTATCTTAGACTGTTTAAATTTCACAAGACATTTTAGAGCACAAGAATTTGTTTGTACTTGACCAAAATGATTTTTCAGAAGAGGAGCCAAGCAGAAGAGGTGAAGAAACCAAATTTATTGGAAGCTTGTTCTAATAGTGGAAACATTCCTACTTTTTCCTGAAAAAAGTCCCTGAATTTGTCCAGCTTCAGATTTCAGCAATTTGTTCTTGTTATTCCTTAGAAACAGAAGCCAGAGAATACTTAATTTAGGCTGTTCTTTTTTCCTCTGAAATGATATGTTGGAAGTAGATCTCCTTGCAGTCCTCTTGTCAGCAGTTAAAGGCATTCCTCTCTTTAAACCTTTCTCTTTGAGCCATGGACCTTATTTGAGAGCCAATTCTCTGTACTTTATAACTCCTAAATTCTATACCTTGCTACCTATTAAAACTGTCTCCTTCATTTTTTCTAAATTCTAAATTATGTATAACTTTCTCTACTGTACTAGGATAGGTCTTGAGGTCAAAGTATTCCCCTTTATTGAACATGAAAAAGTTGGGTTGGGTGGCTAAACCCATTCTTAAAATGTTGCTAATTATCAGTTTTCATTTCTGTCTGGTTCTTTCACTTGACTGATTGCAGACAGAAAGTTAAAAAATAACAAAATGATCAAAATACATAGCAGAATTCCCTACCCCATTTCAAATAAAAGTAAGCAGTCAGTGTACACTTAAATCAAAGAATCAGGCTATATAAATACATGTAGTGTTAAACAGAGAAAAGAGAACAGTATGTTAAGAAGTACAGAGATTGAATGTAGATTGTAAATTTTCTCCCAGCTGGTTTGCATAGGTTCTCATGTCTTCCATAGAAAAGATAATTATGTTCTAGGTTTTAAGTCAGGTTAAAAATGGATAAAAATAAAAAAAAAAAACAATTAAAAATTTATTACGAAGTGGTTATGATATGAGAAAAAGAATTCTGATGGGGAAAAAAAGGTAAAAGTTAATATACTAAGTCTCATAGTACTCCAACAAGTGCTGATACTTCCATCTCCAAGCCATTAACACAAGCCTCAATCCCAGCACATCCCAAAGCCTTTTCCTGCTTCTGCTTGAATTGCCACTTAGCAGTTCTCCAATGTGTGAAAAATAACACCATGACCTAAGAGGAGAAGCAGTAGCTGAGGTGAGATCTCAATCACAGGCAGATATGAGAAGGCCCCAGGGACTCTACCAGCTGTCACCATTTGGAATCAGGAGTGGACTGTGAGCACAGGGACTGTCAGAAAAGGGGAGATTTTCCTGAAGAAAAACCTTTACGTTCAAAGATTTTTATCAAGAAAAATGAGTCATGGAGAAGAAAGGGATGAGCATGGCCTGACCTCATCAAAGAGGGGGCTATTGTCTTTCCAACTGGAAAAGTGGGAAGGGAGGAATAAGAGTGAATCAAAAAGAAGGCAGCATGGACAGAGCAGAGCTAAAAGATATTCTGTATGACTTTGAAAGAAACGCCATGTCCTAAGAAACATGCAAGATGTTTTTCTTTAAAGGAATTGAAAGTAGAGCTGACAAGAGTAAATTTATAATACCTAGATACTGAGGGTGAAATACATCACAACACCAAAGATGAATCCACAGGGTCAGTAGTAAGGTGTCATCCAAGGGAGTTCAACCAAAGACAAATGGCACTTCTGAGAGAAAACATTTTGAGATGGAAAGAGAGGACGAGCACTGTGCAACAAGCCTCAGTATTATGACCAGTTTGTTCACTGAAGTAGAGATGTAAAGTAAGATAAAGACAACTGTACGTTGTTGTAAAACATGCATATAAAGTCGAAATAACATTGGAAAAAGAAGTAGAAAATGGTAGTAAAGTATTTGGCTAAAGAGTCAAAATTTAATTCCTGATGGAAATTCTCAAAAAATACTTTTATATTCCAGATTAAAAAGAGTACATTCTGATTTTTTTTTTTCCAAAAGGTCAAGATGATTAACAAATACAGAAAAAAATACACCAAAAATATTTTTCCTTGCAAATGCTTCAACTACATTGCCCTCAGGAGCTAGGGACCATTGAACCTTGGCTTAAGCTGATGAATTTTAATTTGCATTGAGATGAGCATGGCTTCAAGTGATCTGCATTTCCATGTGATAACTACATAGTAACCTTCTCCAATGGATAAAACTAAATTATCTGATAATGTTCCATGTGGCTGTTTAAATTTTTCTTACCCTCTACGTTTGTAATCTAAGAAATAAAGCAGTTATAGAATAAAAGGGAAGGATGTTGTTTATATGCTAGTCTCACTTTTATTCATTTTTAGTCATTTGCAATGAGCTACTGTTGGTGACATGATCGTGGGCTACATGTAGAAGTTACTGTGTCTTTATTCTCATGTGTTTTTCTGCCACTGCTTGCTTTATCTTCATCAGGTCTCTTAACCTCCCTGTGCCTGCCCGGCTAAGTTGCGCAATATATACAAATGAAATGATAGTTATTGTTTATACTGATTTGAAAGGAAAAGCAAACTATTAAGTGAGGTGAACATATACTATCTGGGCCATATTTAGCTTTCTTCCAACACTATCCCAATCTAAATTTACAAATCTGAACATGGATACCTGAAGACTAAAACTTGCAAGACTTTTTTTTTTTTTAAGTCAGAAATGTAAATAGTTGCTTAGCAAAACTGGAGATGGTACAAGGAGGTTTAAAAATATTAGACTATTCTTAGGGAAATTTTTCTGAAAACTTCTGCAATTATGTGATTTTCAAGTTAGAGACAAACTTCGATACTATCTTTACAGCTTCTACATAAGACAGGTTCAGCCAAGGTAAGTTTTGCCCTCCAGTTATCCATTCATATTCATTCGATGTGCATAACACTGAACGAGCTCCAGAAGACTAGAAAAAAAATATCTCAAATTGTTTCACATACTAACTAGGAATCAGGTTTTGGTTCAGCATTAGTAAATTAAATTACATGGGATTTTTTGCTTTTGTTGTAGTTACTCTTTATATACTTTAAGAAATGTGCTTTTTCTCACCATAGCTCCTTGTACCTCATTGTCAGATATCTTAAGAGTTTCTTATTCTCTGTCACACACTGTATTTATCTCATCTTCTTGCCTCTCTTTGCTGACTCTTCAGTATCTAGATGGACTCTACTTCAGCTGTACTCTCAGTGAAATCTCCACGTTGGAGGGGTGACTGCTGGCTGCCAGGAAAGTTCAGGGATCGGGGTCCTGACCACAGTTTGAGGATCTCTTACCTATTTAGAGAAGTAGCTGTTGGCTGTTTGGAAGTTCCTTCACCCTTATTCCACAAACCTGACTGGTTCAGCATTTCAGTCCAAGCAGAAGCAGAGTAAATAGCAAAGTGTCTTTCTCCCTTCAACCCCAACCAAAAATTTCTGTTTCCAGCTGGTCATCATAATGAACAAATCTTCTGCTGCAGCATCTGGAGGCACCTTCAGTCATTACTCTTGATTGGGAAGGAGATTCTAAAAGGTTAAGTGCTCTGGGGTATGTACGTGTAGAGCGTGTGGGTGTTCCGTAAATGATGTTCTAAAAAGGAAAACCCCTCAGAGACAGTAACATCCAGCTGGTTGGACACTGCCAGGCTTCTGTTGGTAAACAGTTAAAAGGTGCTAAATTACTCTACAGCCAGGAACCTTTTTAGGAACCTTAAATGAATAATTTAGCACCAAGAGTAGATGTACTGTAAACTTTATATAAATAGAAATTGGAGAAACATCATATGAATTAGATGGAGAATGGCTGTTTCCCCAGCATTACTCCTTTCTATCTTTGGCCCTCGCTCCCTCTTTCTGCCATTCACCACTACAGTTTTACTGTCTCACATGGGCAAACATTCCCAATAGTTCTCCATGTGCTCCTTTGCTTGTTTTTTCCTCTCACATTGGGTTCTTATTTTCAAAGTTCCTTCCTTCAGTTCAGTCTCTCAAAATTTGGTATGTTCCTCTCTCCGTTTGTAAGTGTAAATTTATTCTTTTCCATACAGCAACTAGGTGTTTCATTAAGCTCACCACGAAGGAATCAAGAAGTATCAGTCTCTTTTCTTTCCATCTGCTTCTTGATCAGTTTGTTTCTTTTGAATTATATTTTTGAAATTCCTTAATTTTTGTGTAAATCTTTTGTTGTGCATAATATTTCATTTGAAAATTCTCATTTGCTGTGCCTTTAAGGACTCTCTTTCTCTCTCGTGTTCTTTCACTTAAGATAATTTTGTGTGTTTTCCAAAACCATCATTCTCTTTTTTTGAGATAAAGAAATCCCAGCAACTTTAACATTAATTGTAACACTAATTCTAGCAATAACATTAACACTTTTGATCAGAGATAGTTAATAGTCTCACAAAGGGCTGTAAAGAAGAATGTAGTTTATGCTACTCCTAAGTATTTTATTCTTATTAACGTCTTCACATCCTCTAAATCTGTCATAAATCAGCTCCCTCTAATGGCTACAGTTAGAATATCTATTACAGGTTCCTCTTCAAAGCCACATAACTAAACTCTCGATAAAATTAAAGTCTTTGTCAGAGATTTTGATAGTGCACTCACAAGCACAGCTAGTTGGCTTTGCCAGCTTAAATGAGTAGCGTATCTGTAGAAGCCTGGGGAATTTTGTCTTTATCAATTACAGATTAGATAGAAAACCATGTCCTTTGAATGTCCTATAATTCTACAAAATGCAGTGACTGTGTAGCAGTGATTGAGAATAAAATTTTCTCCTAGCATTAATCATGTGGTTTGCTGAAATGCTCCCATGTCTGGTAAGACTAGATCAGTACATTAAGACAGCCTGTCAAAAGCTGGCTGCTTAATGTTCTTTACAATCCACTGCTAGATTCCATGGCTGCCTATGAGTATTAAGATCACAGTCCTCCTTTGCTTTTCCCTCACCTTTTCTTAGAGTCTATGTTTGTACATCTGTTTTCCTGGTTTAATCATTCAAATCAGTAAATAACCCTATCGGATTTCAAAATCTGAAAACAAACAAACCCAAAAAATCCCACAAATTAAAAAACCCAACATCAACAAAAAAAACCGAACAACAACAACAACAAAACCAAACCAAAAAACCCCAACTGATTAAGTTTTATATAGTTAGGGTTCTGGTAGGAAATAACCAATAAACTAAAATATAAAGCATACATTGCTTGTTGCAGGAACTTAATAACACAATGTCAGATCAATATGATTCTGTCTATTCCTTTTGCAGTGCTTCTGAGTAAGACAAAACCTTATGACCAAGTTTTCAGACCTCATACAGAGATTCTGACCGGTGGAAGGTAGTACTGTTCCTTGTCAGTACATTTTGGTGTTATTACTTTTTAAAGCCTTGTTTTGCGTGGATTTTAAATATTCAGTATTGATAAAACTATCAGATCTGGTGTGCCTTCTCAAATGCCAGCAAAATCTAGCAATGGGTTATTTTTGTACTGTTATTCCAGTTAGCTGGAATAACAGTACAAAAATAAACTGCATCTAGAAGCTACTAGGAGGTAGCTGCATGTACCTTCTAGTTTCAGTTCAGAGTCAGGTTTGGCATCCTCAGTTGTTGTGCATTGGCTGTACTGACAGGATGGTTTTAGTACCCACTCGTTAGGCTCCTTTCTAAGGAAACTCAATCTTAGCTCCACAACAGGCATGAACCAAATATGATCCCCAAGGGACTTAATGAACAGTTGAACCAGTGACTGATCAGCTTCACACCATGTGTATGAGGAGGACATTTGGCTTAGAGGACCCACCTGAAGCTAATCCCAAATCCCCAAACAACACACAGATTGGCTGCATATGATTCAGCCCCAGCTGCTCCAAGCTGGTGAGCTTCTCCAGTCATGCTAAATTATATGCTACGTGTATGCTAGCATAAATGTAGACATATTCTCTCAACAGCACTAGGTTGTTGTCCATTTTGCCTTGGCCTGCAGAAGAGCAAGAGTATTGTCAAAAAAGGATTTGAAGAAAATGTTCTGCGTGAAGGTCCCTAAAACATTCATAGCAGTTATGAGTGATTTCCACGTTTCATAAAGATATAACAATGCTTCTATTAAAATAGTGTACAAAAGCTTTTCAATAGCTTCAAATATAGATCATCTATAAATTTCAATGAATATTTTAGTTCTTTAAATAAAGTGAAGATTAGTGTCTCCATCACAATACGTGGAAAGGGAAGTGTGACTGCTTTTTTGGTGTTTCAATAACTAAGCTTGGAAGCCTCAGGACAAAATCCTGGCTGTAGTTTTCACAAAAACGGAGTTGTAAGATGCTAAAACTTTATTATTTCACTGAATTGCTTTAAGCATTCTTTGATCAGTGTTATGACCAGTCTGATGCCCTGAAACTCTTTAGATATTGCATAACAGACTTGTGATGTTTACCCCCAGGC
This sequence comes from Arenaria interpres, assembly GCA_013399435.1. Lineage (NCBI taxonomy): Eukaryota > Metazoa > Chordata > Aves > Charadriiformes > Scolopacidae > Arenaria > Arenaria interpres. The sequence continues at coordinate 16,221 of VXAK01006681.1, read as the reverse complement.
TGTGGAGACTACTGTGACAAAAGGACATCTTATGTTTCATACTGCTGCACTGAAGTTATTTTCTGGAGGTGCTTTTTCAGAAAATTGCAACTCCATTCATGATGCACTGTGGCTAATCTTTGTTAGGGAAGCAGCCACCAAAGAGACCATATGAAAAGTGAGAAGACCATGGGAATAGGGCAAAAAAACCCCAATGAATGGGTTGAGAAGGAGCCCATGTCATACACTTCTTAGTTTTCAACCCCAAATGTAGAAATAGGAGGGAAAGAAGTGTAAGTTGTCCACCTATGTGTTCACAGATGAGAAGTTATGGGCTACCCAGTGTACACTGAAAGTCAGATTCATACTCTAACAAGGAGCATAAGAAAGCTTTTTGGTAGCTATTCTGTGAAGGTGCTATTAAGTCTGTACTCCCAGCATGGGTAACAACTTTCAGAGAGGAAAATTCTTGGTGGAGACCATTACAACCACACAGCTGTAACTTGGCAGACAGATAAAGGTCACTCAGAAAAGGTAAATAATCCCCCTGCTTCAGTGTAGAACTAAGTGACAGAAGTATCATGCTGTTTTCTAATACAAAAACATGTTCTTTATTAGGTATAATACCATGGGACCACTATATAAATCCCTACTGGAAATCACAGGCAAAACACACACACACGTTTCATGAACTAAATTTGTAGTCTGGAGTAGTATTACTCAAAAATATTTTTTTGTTCTTTTGGGGCTTTTTTTTTTTACTTCCAGATGTCTTAATCTTCTTAGAATTGTTAATAAAATAAAGGCATAATTATTTGGTGCAATATTGGCACGTCAAAAAGACTGAGAAATCTGTAGTATAGTAATTATATCCATCATTATAACCAAACTATAGTAAAACAAAATGCCATAATATTTGGAGCTTCATTTATATATTCATAATCATAAGGTTTAAGAAGCCCCAGATCTGGGATGCTAACTCTCTTATCTTTGTAGAGATTGGCATTTTCTTTTGACTCTTCCCTGCTCTGTTGTGTCTGACTAACTCCTTCCCATATAATTTTGCTCTATTATCTAGCCTCTTCTAAAAGCCTAGAATAAGCAAGACATAATCCCTTATAAACTTTTTTCCTATGAGCAATGTGGCTGCATTAGTGGAATCTACATTCCGATTCAATAATTTTTTAAAATATAAATCCATTCACATTATACAATTAAAGTCTCAACTGGAATTCAGGGGAAGGAATAAGTGGAAGAAAATTCCATTGCATCTATGAAAGAATAAAAGAGAAAAGGATAGCACAGCAAGGATTTACTCTAGGCCTGCTGTTACAAGGAGAATGTAGATGAGGGTGTTTGAAAGCAACTAAAACCAGAGGGTTTCACATGGTAATAATAGTTATTTGTTCTGAAAGTTATTCAGGGTGATAGAACAGATAAGTCCAAAACTTCTTGAGATATTCCTGGCACGTTGGAAAGGCATCAGAAATTTGGTTTTAATAGGAAAGACAAAGGTGGCAACTCGAAGTTAGTAAGCAGTCTGTGTGAACTATTAAGAAATCATTTACAGAAAAAGAAGCATGAAGAGAACAACAGATTTCAAAAACCAGTTGAACAGACTCAGGAACTTGACGGATAAATCTGTTGAAGAAATATTTGCTGAAGGCAAAAAAAGAAACTCAGAAGAGCTGACATGTTCTAAAGGAGATATTACATATGAAATACCAAAATGTGCAATATGCAGGAAAGTTTGAACATAGACAAACACATCTATTTTATAAGGTCTTCAGTGACCTCCAAGTAGGAAACACTGCAAAGGGAATAACACAAAAAATACAGAGAGAAAAGTCAGTAAAGGTGAAGCTGCAAAATTACTTATCATTAGCAAAGAACATAGAAAGTCACAAGAAGTTACCCGCGTTTCCACACACATGTGTACATATCTATATTGGAAGATAAAGGAAATAAGTGCATCAATCCTGTACTTAGGCAGAAAAAGTGTAAATAATGGAATTATGAAATAGAAAAGAGTGAAACAGTTAATGTCTTTTCCTCTTTTCATAAAAATTGTAGATCATTAAAATGATAGATTTTCAAAACAGAACATTTCAAAACAGAAGTGTGGATAAAAAAAGGAAAGAGGAGGTTGGAGAATATTTAGATAAATTAGGGATGCTTAACTTCAGAAGGCCTGATGGATTCATCTAATATTACCAGGGAAACTAGTTACAACTGTTTAGCTATGCTGAGTTCAAGACATTTACCATTAGCAGTATAGAAAGAAGTGGAAAGAGGCAGCTTTCTCTAAAGAACAGGTATCATCAGTGGAGGATGACCTGGACAAATCTGTTCCAACCAGCCCAGCTTCATTTTTGGAAGAACACTACAACACTAGATCTTAAAGCAACACATTTGTAAGTATCCAGGAAACAGTGAGACAATGTTAAAAAAGTAGTGTGGATCTATCAAGAATAAATCATGTCAAGCTACTCTAATTTCTTTCTTTGACAAGGCAACTGACCTAGCAGATAAAAGGGACTCTGAGGTTATGTTATACCTTGACATCAATAAGGCTTTTGACACTGTTCCACGTGACATGTTCATAAGATGAGTGTTAATAACCTAGACCACAGAATGAAGAGTACACTTATAAAATTCAATGATGATACCAAGCTAGGAATATTTGCAAGCTCTTTGGAGGACAGAATAAAAGATATTGACAAAGTGAACAAATTGTGTAAGATCAGATTCAGTACCAAGAGGAGCAATTCTCTCAACTGATTTATGGTTTTTTTTTAATAGAAAAAGAGAATCCTAAGAAAGGACATGGGGTTTCAAGACCTCCCATATATAAAATTAATTCAAGTAGTGTAAAATAATAAGAATTATTATTCTTTGTCCTGAGTGGTAATTACAAAGGGGAGAAAAAAGCCTTATTTTAAAGTAAGGAAAAAATATACTAAATAATTTCTTAGATTTCTAAGGAAAGCTTTCTAACTGCAACAGTCCTCTTCCTCTTATGTGAGATTCCCTTCAGTGGTGATTTTTAAGAAGTATAGTAGATAAATATCTAATGAGTTGATGTAGGTACATTTTGTCGTGCACAAAAGAATGAGTGTGGACTGGATATTCTTGAGAGACCCCACCCTGTTTTTCTATCATTTCTACTGTAAAATATGAATTTAAGTATTTTGCTTGATGAGTCATTTGCTGAAAGAGCCTGAGTGGAAACAAAACTTCCTAATATCTCTGTCACATTTTGTCCTTGTTAAGGTAGAAATACCACAACAGCATTTTTGCTTGCAATTTTTTTATATTTGCCCTTCAGACCAGAAGCTGTGAATGCAGAAAAGAACAGTTTTAAAGCATGGGTTTTTAAATATGCCTTTGAATGTTTTGAAATTTGCAGAAATTTCCCTTATATTTCAGTTGTGGGTCATTCACTTTTTATCAGCATTGCTTCTTCCTAGTGATAACAACTTGTTTAAATAGGTTCTGTGATGTCCTCCCTAATATACTGTGTTAGAGAAGAGATTCTTTCACTGAAAAACTAAGACTGCAAGATTTGTATCTGGGAATGTATCCAGGTAGTTTGGGAAGGATTTTCCAGCACATTGTTAAACTGTCTGTATGGTCCTGTTCTCTCTTCCTCATTTGTGTCATGAATATGAATGGGAGAGATGGGGAGAATTAAGGTAGAATTTGTAACAAAACTATTTAGATATGTGTATAGGACAAACACACCTAGAAAAGAACAGAAAAGTCATTTCATAATGACATAATGTTTTGAACAAGCAGACTGATATGATCCCAATTGTTTCGTAAAATGAAGCAACTCCTCCGAACAAGAATGCTAGGATTAAAATTAATAAAAGCAAAAATAATTTTCTAAAGAAAAATGTGCAAGGATTTATTTGGGGAAATAAAGGATTTGTTATGAACCAAATCTATGTTACTTAGAGAAGTAACACTTTAGTTAAACATAATAAAAACTGCAATCTGCCTATGCATATAAATCATAAATGGAAGTTAGGCCTTCTATTCTCTTATTACAATATGTGTTTCCAAGAATTCTACAGCTGAAGTCCTTTTCCTTTTAAAAGCAAGGAAATGCATTTTAAAAGACTGTAATGGAAAGCATGAATATTCAAACATGCCAGCATGAAAATGCACTTCTAAAATCCAATAAACATACATAAATAATATTAATAACTTACTTGTCACTGACAAACATGGACCTTTGCCAAATATAAATCTCTGGCTACACTGCAAAATGAAAGCGTCCCCCACGGCTTATACCAGGCACCTTGCTACAAGATCTCAGTGTTTTGTTTAGGGCCAGGTGAGAGGGCAAACAATGATCCTGTGTTAACACAATCATTGTGGTTTTAAAATCTAGGCTAGTGGTTTTATTCATTGCACAACGCACAGACAGGACTTCGGAAACATGAGCTTTATCAGCACTAGTTCTCGGTACTGGACTGTACTGGGTGATTTAGATGTGTCCTGAAAAAAAAAGATACATGGTAATTAGTGATTATCAGGATAGCATAACTGGGAACTGGAAGACCTATTTGGGACCTTATTAGAAATTAGAAATTTAGAGATGAGGGTTACCTGATCTCAGGTAAGAATCAGTTTGTCTGTGATTAAATTCAGTACATAGAACTGATTCAGGATGATTTTTTAATAAAGTGGAAAAACTCTGAATTGAATGCAGTATTTTATAAAAACTTTTCTAACTTTTGCAGAGATGAGAAGTTGCACCAGCCAAACAGATTTAGCTCCAGAGACTGCAACTCTGCAGGTAGGTTTCTTGGAGCATAATTCTCTTTTGGTGGATTTTATAACATCTATACCCTGAAAATGTAAGGTCTGAATTACAGAGAAAGTCCTCACAGCCGCCTAAGCTGGCACTGCCACCCGAAGAAGTAGCCAGTCCTCTTGCCACACCCAGCCTCCTATTCCCACCTCTGTACTGCCTTTTCCAGGGATATAGTTCTTAATTTGGAAATACCAATACCATGACCAGTATTTTAAGGGATGCGTCCATTGATATCAATTGCACAGTTTTTCAAAAAACCTTAATGCACAGTACGACCTAACATCGCGTTAAAAATATTCCTGTTAGAGTGTAGTATTGTATTTTACCCTCAGAAAGAGAAACATATTTTAATGAAGTATTTATTCATTATATTTATGTCTTTCTAACTATTTTATTCAAGCAGAAACACTAATCCTTAGTTATATTCTTCTGCCTTCAATTGCATAACTTTGTATCGTTTTTCACCTGAACATCATTTAACTTTTTAACTTTTTTTTTAAATTAATTCAGCTTTTCTTTGCCTGTGTCAGTGGCATAATTGGAAAATAGAATCCGTTCCAAAGGGTGAATGATTTTGGCTGTGCTTAAATTTGAGAACAGGAAGTCGCACAGAGGGTTTCTGTGTGAAAAAAGAGAGAGGCAAAAAAAAGAAAATAACACAATGTACATATACAATTGGGAAGAATAAATTAATTGATATTCTTACAGACGTTTCAACATTATAGTTGAACAGAAGATATATTTATGTTCTGAAGCAGATAGTTATAGATACAGCTATGCTATGCATGTGTAGTTTTCATCATATTTGAAAAAAAAAAAATATTGTCTTCGACACAAGTGCCTGCTCACAGACCTCATAAGCTCAGATTGACTTCAGATGTACTGGCCCAATTATTAACTTTAAGAAAAACTTGAATCACATGAATGATTCAATATTAAATTAATCAAAAGATGCAGGCAAAGAAAGTCCACTGAAATGCATTCCTCATTTGTTATTTCTCTTAGATGAGTGCAACTTTCAAGGGTTTTTTTAAGTACATGAGGAAAAAGTACTGTGCTACTGTAATGATTTTTTAAAATCAGATCATTAAATATTTACTTTACCGCTAAATTTGTAGTTTCAACCATCATGCAGACTTTCCTTACTAAATTCCTTGGAAGTTCTGACATTTTAGTTAGATGTCATACTAGTACTTGCTCTCATACTAATACTTCTGTCATGTCCCTCTATCTCCCACGCATGCTTTTGTTTCACACTCTTTATTTGTCATCTGTCAGGTGATTAATATTAAAATATAACCATACCAGTTGCTATGAATCTGCTTCTCACCAAACTCATACAGTTCAATTGACTTCCTGGGGGTGTGACCTCTCAGCAATTTGGAAAATTAGTTCATGAATTTTCACTGATCGCTGTTTTGAAAGCCAATAGTTGCCAAAAAGTAGTATCTGTAATAGCAAGGATTTTTTTTTTCTTGTAGGAAATGTCAAGGTCTAATTTTACTGTGATGCTTGATATGTCAAAATACTTCATAGATTTTAAAAACTTAAGTCAATGACTGTCGCTTTTATATCATTTCATACAATGTTTCCAAAAGAGGAAACTGACTTGGAGAGTTTGAGTGCCCTAAAACATAGAAAAATAACTAGTTTGTTATTCAAAGGGAAAAAAAAACCTGATTCAACTATATTACAGAAAACTGCACACTATGAAGCTTCACAGATACAGAAAGCAAGCTCATTAATATAGCTCATGGGACTTTGAATTATTTCAATTAGTTGAAGAGCACCAAAATATTTTGATACTTCTCAGTTTTAAAGGTGAGCTGTAAAGCCGAGAAATGGCAGGATCCCAAATAATTTAAAAGCACATAAAATTTTTTAAATTATACTTGTTTCAAAGGCACAGCTATCTTCTTGACTACCTAGATGCAGTAATCTGCTCAGGAACTGTTGTCTTATGCTGTACTGTTGTAAACTGTACTGTTACCAAAGGAAAAAAAAAAAGGGATTTTTAACTAGTTCTTGGCATTAAGAAAAAGAATAACAGTCAAAATATTTCATATTAGATCATCTTTAATTTCTAACACAAATCTCACATTTATTTTTCCAGATCTTAATTTTTTAGGTCATTTAGGCCATCTTGAAGCCTTCATGTAAGAAAGCCTGATGTGTTATCAGGAGAGGACAGAGTTCACATATTCCTTGTCCTTTGCTTTTATGTGTTGTGCTTACTGTATTGCCTTATGATCTTGTGACATTTTAAGGAGGAGTAAGCAAAACCCGAGCAAATTGAATGAAGCAGATTGTAATTGCTGTGGCACACATTCTTACCTGAGATCAGGTAACACCCTCCTCACCGCCATCTCTGAAAGCGTTTTCTGAGTCAAATTTGTATGTCCTAAGAATTGCAGGAAAGTATGGAAAGATCTTCAGTTCGGTTGTCGTTATAAAGCAAACTGAAACACTCTGGTGACGAACATCTAAGATACCCAAGTCACTGGTGCAAGTGCAAAGATTCAGCAAAACTGCGGTGACCAAAAAGTAGAGTCCTGGTAAATTCATTGCATTCTAAAAGATAAATAGCTAAAACAAATTTTCTTTCAAAACATAAATTCTGATTATTCACATGCATTGTCCATGGACAGCCTGAGCTGCCATTCTTCTTTACAGGATGCATAGGCTGTAATGCCCCAAAGCTAGTACTAATTTATACTTACCAAATTGGAGACCCAGAACCATAACAGTCTTTCATCTCCTTCCTTTGGTCCACTTTGAGATTTAATTCTGAGTTAAATTAAATTAATTTGATTAAATCTAGCATCTAGATTTAATTCTGCTTGCAAACTTGAGATCAGCATGCTCCCCTCTTGAAACTCCCCCTTGTGAAAAATGAGAAGTGATTCAGTTGTGGTTTACACAATAATATTGCCGAAGAACTAGACAGGAATAAAACCCAAAGATTTGGGTATGAGTATGTACTGGGGAATCTTCAAACTCAGAGTTAAGCGCTGCAGGGAGCCTGATAACAGTCCCTAAATACACTGCACCTTGCTAGCTAAGCAGTGGCATTCACACCCTGTTATACCAACACCACTCTAGCTGGAGGGCAAACAGTGAATCTCCTAAAGAAATCAATTAGAATTTTGTAATCGGAGCCTGCTCAAGCATATGGTTTTTCACTCATCAAGTACACCCAAATCATGCTCTTGCATAACTGTCTCATTATATGCCGTCTTTCTACTCGGTCTATCCCCGAGTGCCCTGCCTAGCAGGCTGAAGTTGGAATATGGACAAGGATAAGAAGCAGTGAAGGTTGAAAGCCACTTTTTGACCAGATCCAGAAGCAGCCTTTCTGAGTAGGCTAGAAAATATGCTCCTCCCCAGCCAACAGGAATCTCTTCTCTTGCCCACAACAACAGCCCTTTAGCTGGTTGGCTTAACTGGGCAGTCAGCATCATGTATGGGGGCAAATTTCAGCCCTTCTGTTGACAGAGTGGCTATATCTTGGCCACCAAAAGAGAGCTTCTTGCTAAATCTCAGTAATGGATTCACCAGAAGAATATATTTTGACATGGATTGTCTTTTTATGTAATACAATGCTTGTAATTTGTAGTACTAGCTACAGAACTGAATAATCAGTTTATTTTTGTGTCCTATGATAATGCCACTGAAAAATATATTTTTTTTTTGTAGTAACACAAATAAATTAACAGCGAAACATGCATTAGTCATTATACTGTAGGATGCACTGGAAAAAGCATCTTTGCTTAGACTGGACCTGCTACAAGTATTCATTCTGTATCTGTATAAGGATACTTGCGCATGCTTTACAACTATTTATTTTCCAAAGTACGATTACTTTTGGAGATATATGTATTTAAAATAACATTTGTTGATTATTTTAGTGCTGTTGTGCAAAAGTAAGCAGTATTTATGTTAATATCTGATTTAGATGATCAATAGTAAGTTGGAAAATATTATTTTGAACTTATAAAATGAGCATTTTTTGGGAGAAACACTAGTTGTTATTTCCTCAGAATAAAGATGGTAGCTCTTCTGATAATACAATATTATTAAACTGTCATAGGTTAAAGAAGTACAATTTTGTCACCTAAAGCCAAAGGAAGCTGCCACCTCTTTATGAAGAAATTCTAAAGGGTATGAGATTCAGAACCTAAAGGTAGGACAATAAGTGTGTGAAATTGCTTCTCAATGCACTACTTGCTTATTTTTGCATCATCTGTGCTCTAGGTCTTTTTATTCATACACTTAGATGGGCTAATTTCAAGATATTTTAGAGTTGGCTGCCACCTGCTGGGGGTTTGGCCTTGTTTCTTTTTTAAGGCCGTTTGGAGGGTCCAGGGGAGGCTGGGTTTGCGTTATAAATTCATAAAGAAGGTAATATAAACTGTGGGTGCCTAAATGTATGAATTTAGGAATAACTGACTTGAAAACAGAAATTACAGGTCCCTGCCCATTGAAAAATGTTTAAAGGAAAATGAAAACTGCTCTCTGCTGCTTGTCACGTGGGGCGGTTATTCTCTGAATCAGAAAAAAAAATAAAAAAAATAAAATTGAATCTACTGAATAACATCCTCCTAAAGGAATGCAAAACAGCTAAACCCTCCTTTCTTTTTACCAGCATGAAGAAACTATATAAAAAATCACCTATTATTCAATACAATTTATGTTAACAACTACAAAAGCTCCGCATTATAAGACACTAGAAGAACTTCACCCAAGAGCATCTACCAGCAGTTAATGAAGACAAGATACACTATGTATTATAAAGAGCTACTGTGTTGTTGACAGTGATAACCTGAAGCATCAGGGAAACTATCATATGCTTGGCACCTGGCAGAATCACTGCCATAATTATTGAGAAGAAATTATTTTTTTTATTGTATGGAGCCAATTGTCTAATGTATCTGCACTTTGAAATGCCAGTGTGACATCCAACGTGCCCTAGCCCTATAGGACCCTTTTTGCAACATGCTGTACAGTAGGAGGAGCACAAATCTTAAACTATTTCCAAACCTATGCAACTATTATTGGCTTTTAATGTGAAATCCAGCTATCTCACCCATCCAACCCTATCCCACCATTGGCTGCTTCCAGTCTCCAGTGTATAATAGACACGCTGCCAGTGTCACTGCCAGAAAAGCTACATTTTGTGTAATAAAGTTGATTGCAGGTAACTGTTTTTGTCAACCTGTTTGAGTAACCTTTCACAACATGACAGAACACCACCCTCAACAGAGAGATGGGAATCAGGCTCTTAAACTGTAGTCTTGGATTAGCCATAGGGCATAGTGCATGCTCTTAGTATGTGAAGACAGCCCTCAAAAAATTAAGCTCCAGATAAAGTAATTAATGATCCGCTCAATGAAGAGAAAGACAAACTTGAGAAATAATGTACCTTGCCTATCTTCTGATTAATCAAGACTCGTCCAGATCACAAAGTTTGAAAGTGCTTTAAACTCTTAGAGAGAAGTAAAATTCTGGTTTCCAGGCGCCTAAACTTCCTGAGCTGAGTTTCCAAGTGTAGGACTTCAATCCAGCAACAGCCTGGCTCCAGTATAGAGGAAGTCCTCTCTATGTAGAAGCCTCATCTGCAGTCTGCCTGGGAATCGCAATACGTCCAGAAGATATGTTTAGGTACCCGGAAGAACTCTGCAATTTAGAACTGCTTTTTGTTAGATTTAGTAAACACAGAGGTTCTTCTAAAGTAATGTTGATAGTTAAGCTGTAACTAGTAATTAACATGCAACTGTTACATACCTCCTTTAACTAGATTTACACAAAGAGTGAGAAGAGATCATTCAAGTTCCTTAGCAGCAGGAGTTATTTGAGAGTGTTTGGCTCAAAAGACAGGTGAGACTATCAAGCTATACTATCAAGCATTATTTTCTCTTATGGATGACAAGTTCACTAAAAATCTGATGAATTGTATTACCAGGAGCAACGAAACAACTTTGCAGAATCATGAACAGATACTCTCTGTATTTGTGCCAGTGAAATGTAGGTAATAATTTTACCTAGTGATTGTGTGTTTAAACTTCGTATCTCCAGTATAGTCCACCACTGCAGAATGTTTTCTGAGTGCAAAAACAAATGTTATGAATCTATTGAAATAAGTTACTCTTATTACTTATTACTTATTAATAGTTACTTATTAATAGTTACTCTTAACGATGTTAAAAAAAAACAACCAAAACAAGACAATATTTTCTTACACTACTGTTAGAATATAGCAGTTCAGTTCAGAATTAAGGACAGTGAACATTAGACAGCTCATGTTGGAGCAAAACCTAGACTTGAGCACACTAATTGCCCCTCCTACTGTTCAGTTCAAATCTTACAAGCCTCAAGCTGTTAGTACATACTTTGTGATCAGATGAGCACATCAGTCTGTGTCTTACCCCATGAGCAGATGGAGAGGATTATCATATGTAACTGAGGAGGTGTGTTGAGAGTGTCACCAGTGCATCTTGCAACTAACAAGGCAGGCAGTGACCCACCAGGCGGAAATCTTCTCATTGGCACTGCACAGCCATGGTCTGGGCAGAAAGCAAGATAGCAGCTTTGTCCAGATATGAGCTCTGAAGCAAGGCTGTCCTTCTGTCCGAACTCATCCTCCTTCCCTGCACAGTGCAGATGTCCCAGGTTACTTAAAGCCAGCTCCTTCTCCCACTTGCTAAGGGGAGTGGCCCATGCAGAAGTGCACTTTTTCTACTCTGTAGTTCCAGCTCTTCCTGTCCTTCTTTTCACTTTCGTCCTCTCCCTCCATCTATCTTCTTTCCTAACTTTCACTTCAGAAACAGTAGTCCTGGGACCAAAGAGAATATTCATGACTGCAGTCATCAGTCTTTGCAGTATGTTACGAGGACTCCCCTTCCAAGGGTACTATAACACCGTATCAGCTCCCTTCAGCAGCTTTCCTCGATAGTCTTTGTCATGTACCCTGAGATACGTTTTTATCTGCTAGGCAAAGGTGACACACATTAACTACATCCCCCTAGTGCAATGTCACATAACAGAGTTGTAATATGCTGTCAAGTAATTCTTACAAAAAAAAAAAAAAAGAAAAAGGGAAAAAGAAGGTAACAGTAAGAGTTGTCAGCTAAGTTAAAAGCTGTTATAAATTCTTTTTGCACTCAGAAGGTACAGATGCAGCTTTAGTCCAGAGATAAATGATATATCATCACATTTTACCTTATCGTTGAATTTACACTTGTAATAATATTTGAGCAAATATCTTCTATTGCATCCCTGATCTTTTGGATTTGGTTTTGTCAAATACACCTGTATTGAAATGTAAAGTTTACATCTCTATAAAACTGAAGACCTTTAAAAGATCAGTTACAGGGAAATACTCATAAGTAAAGTATCTTTAGAACTGCCATTAATTACTTATGTTCTTCACTTACTGTGTGATTTATGTGCTAAATTTATATTTAAAAGCCCTTTTTTTTTTGACATTCTTTGCAGATAGTACTTTCCATGCTAAAGGCATGTCCACACTGCAGATTAGAGCAAAAATTCTCACACAAGTTTCAGACAACCTAGCAGCAGTAGCACAGAGTAACTCCTAAGACAATCTACCTATTATTAAAGTAGTTTGATACTCTGATTGTATTTAAAAACTGGCTACAGCAAGACATGCTGTGAGAGTTGTGATGGTAGTCACATTCAGGAGCATAGCTGTGCTTGCTACAAATTAAAGCAGCTAGCAATCTAGGAGTGTAAACGAACTTTAATTCTATGAATTTCTTACTTTCTGAGCTCTTATTTATATTTGAGGAAACATTATCCAAAATTACCATAGACCTCCTCTTCCAGTATGGGTTTGAGGCTCTTCTCTGCTTACCGATTTTGTGCACATTAAATTATCTTGTAGTCAGCCAGCTAACCCATCTGAGAAATTAGGATATTTTTAGTAGGAGTAGGCAGCAAGTAATTGATTATTTTCACCTCTGCAGTCTTTGATTAAAGACAATGTGCTTAGGGGGGAAAGTCAACAATCATTCCTAAACATATACAAGCATTTAATTGTAGTAATTAATTTATCTATACAACTCAGTGTACTTTTAAAAAGCTTCTTGACTGAGAATGAACGCCTCATCAGTCTTAAATATAACAGCCTAAAAGAACAAGTGAAGTCAGTAGAATAACAAACAGTAGTGCAGAAACCTCAGGCATTTGCAGGGAACAAAAAGACATTTCCAACTCTGTGCAGAACAAATTTATGAAGAATTTGACAAATAAAGGCAGCAGAAGGAACATCAGCTGATAGAGCCACAAAAATGAAGTACATCATTATATACATTGCCATGTAAAAGAAATAAAAAAAACCAGAGAAGGCTTGAGTTGTAATTACTGAAAAAATTTTGTAGGAGAGTTTGAAGAATGCAGTAGTCATGGATCCCATTTTTATAAATGTCATGTTCCTCATTGGTTTATCTGTTTGCTACAGATGAGTGTGGCTGTCAGAATGTGAGTCAAAGGTGACAGCTAATGGAGAACAAGCATCCAGAGAACTGCAGTAAAGATGAATATGCAGCAAAGACAGATAAACAGCTTCAAAAGAATTAATGTTATATGGCTGTGCCATTAGTTGGGAAGGGTGGACAAGCCTTTACTCTCTCCAAACATGCAAGGTTCACCCTTCCCAAAGATGACAGCCTAAATTCTGGGGAGAAGCAAATTTAAAGTATACTAGTCTTGGGAAAAAGGAAGAGCGATCAGGCTATAGGTTATCACCAGCTGTCCCCAAAACTGGAAATGTCCCATAGAAAAGGCACTCTGCCAGCAAGAAGACTCATTTTTAACAAGAGGATGTGGAAAGAAAATGAGGTATTGAACAGGTAGACATCATGGAAGGACCCTTTGGGAGAGACTGAGGGAACAAACCTGCACAGAAAGGACTGTCTCGAGTAGAAACAGGTTCCTACCCATTTAAGAGAGGTGTCTTTTGAGTGATTTTAATTAGCAGCCTGATCACAGCCTCCTTAACATGGACGGCAGATAGGTACAAATATCCCATGTATATATATCGGCACAAAAAGGGGCTACATTCCTGCTACCTCACATTTGAGTTGTTGAACTACAGAGTTTCACCTAGAAATTGATGTAATCACCTGTGAAGTACACCTGGGAGAGACCAAAAGGGTCTAAGACATGGTTCAGTGATAAAGGTACTTGTTCACCAACAACACTGTTTCAGGAGGATTTACTGCACAGCTTACATCTTTTCTTTTTCCTCACAGGAAGAAGAGAGAACTATGGGGAACAAAAAGACAATGGAAATGAGCTAAACAATACAAAATTAGTGCTCTGTTATCTAATTGTGTTCTTCCTCTAGCTCCTCAATGCCACCAAACTCTCTGATCTTCACTTTTAGTCAAGTGTGGCAGGTAATGCCTGTGACATTAGTCATACAACTGTATCAAATTTCATCACATAATCAGAAATACAGTGATATGTTAGGGAGCATAACTTAGATGTCAGTCACATATGTGCTGTGGTCAATTTTATCTTTTGCAGTTGTAAGAAGTACCATGCATTTCTGAGAGAGACAGGGGAAGTCAAGTTCATCTAGAAGAGAATTCCAGGATTCTTCAGGTTTTTTCAGGCATTAAATCTGAAATGTTTAAGGAACGGCAAAAAAACCCGCCTTACAACACTTTTTTTTTTTTGCTTCTTTCCATAAATAAGAATTTCAGCGAAGTGAATTGGAGGATATTTCCTTTAAGTTTTTCTATGAAAGAGAATGTTTGATTGATTTTAGTTTGCAGTACTGTAGATACTCATGTATATTTGTAGTCTTCTTTTTCTTTCTGTTGATATAAGAGTTGTTAATATTTATAACATCTGTTGTAAATATCCAGGGAAATTCTTAGGATTCCCTGAGGAGAAAGAGAAAAAGGGAAATAAATTCTTTTCCCGCGAGAGGCAGAACTGCTGCTGCAGGCATCTGGCTGATATTATTCCCACAGTCTTCTGAAGAACAGCGAGTCCCTAGATGAATCCCATCACCTGATCTAAACATGACAGAGTTTCAGGTTGAGTGGAGTACTTCAGATTTCCTTAAAGCAATGCAGAAATTCAGGATTCCTGAATCTGAAGTCTAAGCTTCATAGATAATAACTCGGCCTTTTTTTATTATTATTTTTTGGTCCTATGGTCTTTCCCAGTACACTGGAAAAATTAATATGTTGAGGTTTTCATTCTTTCATGTCATCAAAGTTTAAGAACGGACTTAACGGTCCCTATCATTACAGGTTACATTTGCTGAAACAGTATGCCAGAAGGTAATAGATGTGCTTGACAAAAACAAGGAAGGTCTCCCTTGTACACAAATTCACATTCATGTGAAGCTGCAGAGCAAACACAGTTGATGGTGGAGCTCAGGATGACAGTGACGATGTAGATGTAGCACATTAACCCAAGCGAAGAGAACTGTTACAGGGCTTCTAGGTACAGAATGTACCTTTGAAGAGAATTGAGAACTACTAGCCTCATTTAAGTCAGATCAGGTGCAGCAGGACTTTTATCTGGTTTAGCTATACACAACAGGAGAAAAGATGCTGCAGTTAGGGAAAAAAAAAAAAATTCAATGCAAGAAGCAGCAGCCTTATTTGTTATATTCCAGGCAGGCTGGTAGATGCTGATGGTGAATGACAGAACAGATTAAATATTCTCAGTTATTTCACTGTGCCTACCAGCAGGTATCTAGAGCTTTCATTTTACTTTTTCTACTGGATTTAGGTTGTACATAAGCCATAATACTAAAGCTGATACAGAGGCAATTAACCATTAATAAAATCATTAGCCAAAGCTAGTATGAATAAAGACAGAATACAGAATAAGGGGACACAATTTAGCTTGGCCTGGTACCAAAATGTAACGTAAATATTGCATTAATAATGGAGTACTGAAAATTCAGCCATGAATAGAGGAAATATACAAAAGAAAAGTAAGCAGAATAGAATAAGCATTTCCTTTCCTGTATCAAGAAAGATACAGATACAGCACTTACTAAATTGCAAGTGAGAAAACCAACAGCTGAACAGATGTTTTTCTTTTTTGTGAGTGAGAATAGATGTCAGATCTAGTGGGCTGAGGATTAGAAAACAGAAAAAGACGTATAAAACTGAAAGAAAAGCGCATGATTCTGCCCACATTTAGAAAAGGGCAAAACAAAATATCTCTTCTGAAATCCATGAAATCATGCAATATAAAACAGGTCATCAAGAAGTTGTTACCCAATAGCCAAAGCAAAGCAAAACATGTATTGACACAGCAATATACTTCATGTAAATAACCTGCAATTAATACATTTCTGGTATCTTAAAAATTTGACCTTATTCTCTGGAATAATTTCCATCATTTGAAATAATTTCTATATATAT
>VXAK01006680.1:168772-183427 GCA_013399435.1 Arenaria interpres | reverse complement strand
GATGGAAATGCTCAAACTCTACTAATATGATTGACAGCACATGTATGCAAATGAATTTGTATGTCCTGATGGGTGCAGGTTGAGACGCATTTGCTAAGGATGATGCAGGATTGGAAAGGAGGATTAACATGTAGTGGGATCATAATTTTATGAGAATGAATGGGGACTTAGAAATAGTAACAACTAGAGTGATAGAAAAGTATGATTTCTCATAAATTTTACTTGTAGGTACCATGTGGGTCCAGTTCTATAGCACAAAAACATATTAGATGTTCTATAAACTACAATCTCCATAATTTCAGCCACAACTGACATATTGTGGTACTTTTGTATATTGCTAGGTAAAATGGATTTGGATATGTTACTCTGAACGATTCTAACATTATCTATTATCTAGCCATTATCTATTGCTACAATAGTAATAGATAAAATGAAGTGTAGAAAATGGATACTTTTTGGCAAGAATTGGAGAGATTTTATGAGGAACTACATTGCATGAAGTATGAAATGGAGGATATATCAAGTTCCCAGAGAAATGTTTTCAGTTACGCGGGTGTTTTACCACTGACCTTTCTACTACTAGATTAGATAAAAGGAAATATTTCTACTGAGGTGTTTGGTGTATTATTTGAAAGACAATAAGACAGTTGTGGGCTTTAATATTGCCAGAATATGAGTCTTAAAACAGTAGAGTTATGGCAAGCAAACTTCTGTTTCAGGGTTGGTGATCAGAACTGTCCTATTGAGATTCTATACAGAAATTGAAAAATCTAGAATTAAGTAATCATGTTGAAAATTATGCGATGAAAAAATCAGAGAAGATTTAAAAAAAAGTTAATGTACAGACTTTATACCCTTGAGTAGAAAAATGAGACTTGAAGCAGATAGCAAAATATTTTTTTTATTTAAACTGTATTTGTACATCACATTCAGTGGGGTATATGATAATACGAAATTATATTTGTTTCTGAAGCTATGTTCCTGCTACTGCCCCTTTTTTGTTTCTGTAGAGCGTTTCTTAAGGAAAGTGGCCAGACTACTGTATGCTGCTTATTTTTTGCAGCCTTTTGGAGTCTAATATTTGTTTGACTATTTTCAGGATGTGTTCAATGATTACATCTACAGTTATTATCTTCACAAAGTGTGTTTTCTTCTAGCATTTGTGCCTATTGACTCGTGTCAGAGTTACTCATGAGTTCTGGACCACTGGGTTTTGTTTTCTTCTTGCTTACTTAGCATTTATAAAAGACTGTATTGATAAACATGAAAGGTGATGGATATTTTGTCAGCCAAATTTTCACTGTTTTTTCTGCAAAAGATGAAGGGTAAGGATGGATTTGTAACTTGTCACAGACAGGCTTCCTTCTGGTATTATCATATATCAATATTTTTAATTGTTCTCATTTTGAGATAGAGAAGTGACAAATCATTAAAAGAATCTGAGAAAGTGCATGAACTTTTCAAACAGATGAAATTCAAAAGAGAGGTCAAACTGGGGAGCTGTCAGCTCTTTAAATAATGTAATGAGATTCCAGTGGACATTTGTGCCCTTTGTGAGTTTCCTTTAAAAACGTAGCAGGTTCCAGCCTATTTGTAAACGCATTAACTGCATTTCCTTCTGTCTTCAAAGGTTACAGATTTGGAAGAGAAGATGAAAGCCATTGTAAGAGAGTGTTTGAGACTTTCAGTCCCATCTTTGCCCTTGTTTTTTACACTCCACAGGCAGCGCGGTGGTAGAATGCACAGTGGGATACCTGCTTTAAAGGCCTCATTTTACCTTTAAAAGCTATGCTGCTGACAGTGCATTTTTAAAAAGGTCTTAAACTTGAACTGGCAAAAAGGCCTATATACTAAATACAAAGACTTTGATGTTTTTTGTTTTCTTTCCCTCTGAAATTTTCAATGGGGTTGAAAGGTCCTGTGAATTGAATGACCTATTCAGCAATAGCTTTTGTCAATATGTTATGTGGATTCGAATGAGTCTTGCTCTAAGCAGATTATTAGGGACGGTCATTTAGTTTGGCTGCAGTTTTACATATGTGTCTAAAATAAGGCTTTAAGAAAACAGAGAAGTTTTATTAGAAGCACAATTCTTCCTTCCTTTTCTTTTCCCGCTTCTGGAACTATTATTGAGTGCAGCTATATTAATTGGAACATAATTATGTACATTAAGCAAATTTAAAGCAAGCTATATGTGGAGAAAAAGCTATGGAGCTCGGAATGGTTGATTGTTTTTGCAGTTACTCAATATTCAGTTTCTGGTTTGTTTTGTTTTTCTTACTAGACGCCTAGTATCTATATATCTGGACTGAATTTTGGTGGTTCAGATTTGTATTTTATATCAAAAAATAGCTAGGATCTATAATAATAGTAGTTTTATTTATTTGCCTTTTCTGTTAAATTGTTGTCCAATGCACCTCTGACTAATACTAACTTGATAGGTCTATACTAATATTAAATATCCGTCTATATCAGATATGATATACACAATGTTTAAGTTTCCATTTTGAATAGTTCTTGTCTGCTGCTACTATTTTTCCTATTTTGTGATAGTACCTTGGATAAAAGGTAAAAATAATAAAAACATCCTAATAGAGAATGCTCTTGCTGCATTCAGCTGTTTTAAATTCTTCACCAACTGATCTCTGTGTTGTTCATATCAAAGCAGGGCAGGCTGTTATCTCTGACAAAAGACTGATGTATTATACATGTTTGTTCCTTGGGTATATTTAGCTTACTAATAGGCTACAGAGTTATTCTAGGTCTTGAGAAGTTTGAGTTCTGAATTGTGAAGGGCAAGTGTTATCAGCCCCTGCTAAAGTCTTCAGGAATTAAAAGTGCTCTTCTCACTAGCTTCATATCCATAACCATTGCTGACACAGTTCTTTTCTAAAATTAATTTTGTGAAATAGTAGAGAGGTTTTTCCTCTTTCTGTATTTTTTTTTTTTCCCCTTTTACCTCTGACACCTAGATAGAAGCCAGGTGAGATTGGCAGCCTCTTGAGTGTGAGGTCTTGGGAAAATAAGTTTCTAGAGGGGAACCCAAAGCACAGCCGGGGCATTTCCGGTGCACGTGAGAAGCAATGGCAAGGGCTGGTAAATTTTGTTTGAATGTGTAGTTAGGACTGGATTTATCTCGTCTATTTGAGAAGCCTAATCTCTTATACCTTAGGCTCGCATTGTAAGTAGTGGAGAGGTTGGCACCTTCAAAACTTCATACCAACTAAGATTTGAAATGACCGTAGATATGTCACCTCTCTCCCTCTCCCTGCCTTCCTTTTCCTCATGCTTTCCCTCTTTATTACATTGGGAACTCAGTGTGATACGTGCCCAACATAGACATTCAATGTCGATTGAATGTGCCCAAGACATTTGATAACCAGATCCAAGCCTTTGTATTGCAGTTGTAAAGACCCTATGACCTGTTCAGTTGGGGTTTTTTTTATGCTAAGAACCTTAAGTCTGAAGGTGGCATGCATTTGTTTAAATCCAATCCTACTTAGTATTGTCAACAATACTCAGTTCCTACAAACCTCTTGATTTTCATGGCTACGTTTTCATAATGAACAGTGTGACGAGATTTTTCTCATGCAAATCGTTCAGCACTTAGAGATACTGGGCAGTTTTCTTTTTTTCTGTGTAAGACAAGATTTGCATTTCAGGAAAACCCACACAAGTTTTCAGAACTATCAGGAAACATGGATTTGTATGTACAATAGGAGCTAAAGAATAGGCAGATCGAACTAACTAAATATATAAATTACTTTCTTTTTAAACTTCAGGCAAACAATGAGACCTGCAAATAGTCATTATGCTCTCTGATTTTATTGACAGTATTACAAAGATGCTAAGTATCTGAGTTAGTAATTCTGATATACTCTGGAAGGATTATGTTCAGACTTACTAAAATTTCCCTGCAACTTCCTTTGCGTTTGTTGTGGATGGTGAAGAAACCTATTTTGAAGGAGTAGCTCCATATACAGACACCGCCACTGAAAAAGTATTTGACAAAAGCTGTAGGATGATTAAAAACACCATTCTCTCAATTTTGTGTAAACTTAAAATAGAGAAGAATTCTATTTAGAATAGAAAATCTGTGATACCTGCATGAAATGATTAATTTTAGGGAAAAAAATAAAAATAATTTCAAGTAAATCTTTAATTATTTACTTTTATTTTTAAAAGGTGAGAATGAATATAGCAGCAGATAAAGAAAATATTAAATATAGATGGTATCAGGTTTTTTAAGTGTGCTCTAGAAATTAGAAAATGTAAATAGAACCAAACACTTGACCATTTGGCCTGAATAAACTGTTGGATATAATTATCATTTATTTATCCTGTCTTTATAGCAATGACTTATTTGCCAGCTGGTGACAGTTTCCATGAAATAATTCACTATAGGTTATCTATTGAACAGCGTACAGGCTCACGTCTCCACTTCTGGACTTCACATGTTCTCTAGCCATTCGCTCTGCCTTGTAACATGTTCTTGACCAGCTCTTTCATTTGTGCTTCCTTAACTGTTTTTAAATAGGCAAATGAATTTTAACAAAATATATTTAGCAAATAACAAAGCATGTATTATTTTTGGACAATTTGTTAGTTACTTGAGTAAATGTATGACATGATCAGCAATGTCATCAAAGGTCCTACAGTCACATTTGAAGAGGCATAAATAAGAAATATTTGTACTTAACATGTAACTTTATTACTGTGTAAATGGTTGCAGGTAATTTATGCACTACGTCATCTGGACTTTAACCAATATCATGGTAACAGGTGCTGTGAAAGTATGTATGAAACAGAACAAGCAAATATTTTATTTAGAAAATCCTCCTTTTCCGCTTCATGTTCTGCTTAAGAAATCCTCAGGTTGAACTTGAGATGTTTGACATTAGACTACTAGCAAAATAATGCTCTCCTGCAAGTTTCTTGTTTGGATCACACTTAAGATTCCAACACCTGTGTTCAAGACTGTTCAAATCTGGGATGGGCTTAAGGCCATCTTTATTTGGTAGCTTTGTTTTCTGCAACTGACTTTGCTCTGACATTGCTGACAGCCGTGAACATCTAACACAAGGAGGATTAGATGTCAGACATTCCTGACCACTTGAATTTTCACTTTAAATTGAATGCAGGGCAGAGGAAACCCAACAAGAAAAAAAGTAGGAAAGTGCAGGGAATGTGTGAGGGGCATTGGAGCACACTGGAGACCAAAAGTGGGCTACTGGTCTCATTAGCTACCTTCTGAGCTACTGGTTCTTACCTTTGTACTCAGGTTTCCAAGGTGAAAGGCTAATAACTGTCTATTCTTTTAAAAGCTCCAGAGGCTAAGGCTATTGAGGAGTGATGATGGCAATCTCTTCTAATGTTTAAACTACTGTTAAATTGGAATTAGATTCTAGGGTTGACAGTTTGAAACTGATGCAGATCAGTTCATCGCCTTCTCTCTCTGCTGTCTACCCAAAGCAATGTAAAGCTCTAGTTTGGTAGGCAGCTGTAATCACAGAGGGGTTAAATCCAACTTCTGTACTTTTTGTTCTAAATCTCTGATTCCTCTCCCTCCCTTGTGTCTTTTTGCTTTAAAATGGGAGGACTTTGGTAATTCTTGATTTACTGAGTTTTGTGTTAAAGGGAATTAACCTCTCCCTGTCTAAGATGCAGAAGTGGTTGGCTTCAGCACTTGGGATTTTGGGACATTGTTCACTGGGGAAGGGGAGATAAGAGGCTTAACACAGAGGCCTCGCTGTGTTAAAGTGGACATTTTGAGTTAACCTATTTTCCAGAGGAACGCATATTGAACTTAGTTGACTATAGCTGACTCCTACTGATGCTATATCTTTCTTCTCTATTTTCAGCTTCCAGCACAGCCTGCTGGTGCTGGTAGCTGGACATCCCAAGGGATATGAACCATACACGTCCCTTTGCAAGCTCTGTTTAGTCCATCCAAAGTATTCTCATCCACTTGAAGTGTGCTTAGGTTGTGAATTTAGATTTCACATATGGCAATGTAGTGGACTTAGTATTGACTTCAGTTAGACTTGTATTAGCCTGGGGAACTTGGGCAAAGTATTCCTTAATTAAAATGAAGCAAGTGTCATCCCAAGCAGGGAGTCCAACCTTGTTCTGCTCTCATAAACATGCG
Organism: Arenaria interpres; assembly: GCA_013399435.1. Classification (NCBI taxonomy): domain Eukaryota; kingdom Metazoa; phylum Chordata; class Aves; order Charadriiformes; family Scolopacidae; genus Arenaria; species Arenaria interpres. The sequence continues at coordinate 177,279 of VXAK01006680.1, read as the reverse complement.
CTCAATATTTGATACTGTCTTCAAATCAGGGAGGGCTGGGGAATATTAAAGTACTTTCTGATCTCAGTTTTATGGATGGAGAAAAAACACAAACTAATTCTTGTATTAGCAGGTTTTGCTTAAAGCTTTCAGTAAAGAGCTATTCTTTTTCAGGGTGATATTCCCTGTTTTCACGTACATTAGTATAAAAGAAAGAAGTGGAATTTAGCTGTTTCCATCACCAGGCTGTGCATACTGTTTGCAAGTTAGTGCCACGCAATTGATACTCCCTGTAGGTTGTACGGCTTAGAGGTATCATTCGTAAAGTCCCAGGCATGTCATTTTGTAGGCTCAGGTTTCAGTATCAAGGTGAAGATTTGTTTCAACATGGCATGAGTGATTCGCAGAGAAAACTGTTTTAGTTTAAAAGGTTTAATGAAGTGTCAGTTGTTACTGTGAGACTTCAGTCACCAGCTAAATTTAAGTGTTCTGGCAGTGTAAATAGCACAGGGACTGAGCTTTCTGAATAGCAATCCTTTCAGTTCATAAATTAGATCATCTTAATGGTCCACAAAGCGCATAGAAAATATTAAATAATACTAAGTGCATAGGAAATACTAAAAAAGCCCTCATAGGTTAAGATAAAGACTGTTTAATAGAAACAATAATAGAAGAAGAAAAATAACAACAATAATAATAATGATATGTGTCACTCTCACTGCCTGGTGAATTGGAACTGTCCCAAGCAGTGATTGTGAATTCCTGCCTCCCAGCTAACCCCATCTACAAACTGAGCATAACGTCTATGGAATATTCCATTAGCCCTTCCATTGTTCTGTCTATTCTTCTATTGTTCTGTCTATTTGGAAGCTGTAAAAAGTCCTTGAATAGTGTAAATATCACTTAGGAACAACTCAAAACAATAGGAGTTATTGGCATTCCTTTCACAGCAATCACTAGAAAGAAAATTAACTTTTTCCCAGCTGAAACCAGGACACAAGTAAAATTTTGCAGCAGTTAGGTCAGGAGTAAAATGACCAAACTGGAAAAACGTGCTTTAAATGGCAGAATGTAGGTGAAAGANTTTCAGTAAGTCTAACTCACAAGGAGAAACCTTGAAATGCCTTCCTGGATCATCTGTTGTCATTTTCTTGACTTAGAATGAGCTCTACAAACGCCATGATCTTTGTACTGTATTTATGTTCTCAATACTGAGGTCTTTCAGAGCGTATATTTATTATATGTAGCTTGATAATTTAAATAGTCTGTTATTACTAACTTGTTTTAAAGTTTGTAACATCAGTGCTGAAATTATATTTCATAACTGAGAAAGTGTGAAGAGTTTTTGAGATATAATACACTGGCTGTTTCAATAAAATAAAAAATTAAGATGCAAATTCAAACGTCTGTATTTGTCTTAGCTGTGACAGTCAAGAACGAGCTCATTCCATCGCATCAAATACATCTCTTTGAAATGCATTATTTATGCTTAAGTGGATCCTGGTCTTGAAATATCTTTCCTGGGAACACTTACTGTCCATAAATAAGCAGAGTCACACTGTAAGTGTAATGTCTGTTAGCCTATAGCTGTGGAAATGACATACGAATATATTAATAATTTCCACTCAAATAGAGAATTGATTACTTTTAATATTGAAAAGCATCCAGCATGTACTATTAAGGTTTTCTTTGAAAATACTAATGTAACTAAACTGCAGAAAAAGCTGTTTGAATACTCCGGAAGTCAACAGTTATTTCAGAAGAATACAGTTATTCTAATAAAACAACAGCAACAGCATTCATGTTTAACGTAGGTCTTGTGTGGGATTATTGACAAAACCAATTGTTTTTACTTTAAAAAATACACAGATTTAAAGAGCCTCCGACTGAAAAACCTTTAACTCCAAAGCTGGGTGCTACACACAGAGAATAATTCAGCAGTTTGAAATTTGGCATATAAATCTAACCTTGAACTCTTACTATTGTTGTTCCAGATCACCTGAGCTCATGAGAACACCATCTCTTCTCGGGATGTATCATTGCATAGTATCGTGGACCAATTCCTAGGGAAATAAGAATCTACATCCCAGCAAAGATAGCGGTAGGTGGAAGGTTTTTCCTTCTGTGTTTTTTTTTTGTTTCCTTTGCCCCCTCCTCCCAACCCCTCCAGTAATTTTGGAAGGTATATTTAATATCCTGTAGCTGCAGGTGTATGATTGTTTATATGCATGTTCTCCTGGTGTCTAAGTATTGCTGTTTTCGTTTATTGTCACAACAGTCTGGTCAGTTCAACTTCTTAGTTACGTTGAAAAGAATATGACCAATTTATTCTGATTAGTAGTCTGATACTTGGTTATCAAGTTGTGGGCTGGGTATTGTATGGAGTAGGTTCTAGTCAGTATGATCAAGAGCATCGATATTTCCCCACTAGTGGCAGTAGATTACCGATGAATATGAAAATGTAACATTTACTTACACTTTAATTTGCATGGTTTTGATTTTCGAAACAAGGAACTGAACTTTCGGTAGAAGAACATAACACAGAATGTGCCTTATGGAGATGGAAGTGCAGGTACAAGGGCAAGCTTTGTTTTTGGATAAATCAATAAATGCCTGATTAATTTGAACAGTAGGAACATGACAGTATTGACTCTACATGGAGTGTAAGAAAAAGCTTGGCCATTACGTCTTTTCCATAGTGTTGTACTGTGTTACTCATAATGCTGTGATATTAGTAATAGTTCAGAAATAGCTTTCTTTGGGCTCCTAGATGGACCAAGTACCCCGAGCATTATTTTGAGTTAAGGTGAGTACTGTATTTTAGAATCCAAGTTGCGTCTTGATTACAGGTAGATCTTCATTCTATTCATGTGTTAAATAACCAGCACAGACAAAACCTTTAACTATTTGCTCTTCTCAAGTACAAATTAATTAAGACTAGGTGTTATGTTCTAACTTTCTAAAAGTCTGTTAATCAAGCTTTTTTCAAAGTAACCTTGACTTACGATTTCTTTTTGATAACCTCAAATGCTTTACAACTGTAGCAACAGGATGAGTTTCAGTGATTTTCACTTCCCACCCTTTCATGTACTAGTATCCTGAGAGCCTTTAAAATTAGTTATAGGTGGCAGCTATGGGCCTAATGCAGTTTTGGCCCTTGCTGCAGTTGTGTGTCCTAGAGCATATAGAAAGTTTTAGGGCTGTATGAGAACCTAATTATTTCTGTTTCACTCTTCAGTTATGACAACTTGGTATAAGTTGTAAATGGAGCATAAATTACTTCTTTCCTTGACAAGACATACTGTATGTATCTTATGGAGTATATTTGTTGTCTTTTCTCACACTGTCAAGTTAATCCTTTCTTATTGGAATTTTCCATCTAACCACAGTACATCACATTTCCCTGCTGAATAATTACGCGCGTCTTGTGTAAACTGTGGCCATAATATTTAATCAGTTATTAGGAAAGATGTGTTATATCTAAATACCAGCTTTCTCTTGTGATTTATCTATTTGTTGGGGATAGTAGCTGGGGAAAGCTTGTCCAACTTTCAGGAGAGTATTTGAAAGATTGAGAAGAGGGCTAGTCATCAGTGCTTTTCCTGATACTGAATGTCATCCTGGGTTGAGAGTGTGCATCCAGTTTTTGATTGATGTGTTACTTCTCTTCATTGAAGTGGTAGTATGTAGGTTCCCATTAATCTGTGAACAGGGCTCTTCGGAAATCAGCTATTTTTCCTCTGCACCTGCAGCACAGACCGCTCTTAAAATCACCAAATAATAGTTTGTCTAATAACGAGATTAATGCTGCTTTTATTTTGGAACCTGTAACAAAAACTTCAGTGTGCAAGGTGGGAGCTACATCTGGTTGGCTGCAGTGGATTTGAAGTTAATATGCTCTGCCTCAAATGCACTGCTGCAAATCATAAAAAATCCACCACTTTTGGTGATATAAAAGCACACAGATAATGTGGAAAGTGTGAACATAATACGCACGCTCTGCATAAATCCCAGATTTCATTTTCTCATAGACTTAATATGCATAAAGAGAGTTTGAAGATTTTCTGTTTATTTTGTCGCCTGTCCAACAGTACATTCTAGTTGAATTGATTTTTTTTTTTTAGAGATACTGCAAACCTGAGGTGAGGGCCTTAAGTGACAAAAAAAAAATACCATTTTTCTTGATGCATTTTCCCCCTNCCTTAAGTGACAAAAAAAAAAATACCATTTTTCTTGATGCATTTTCCCACTGGTTAGTTAAATATATTTAAATTAACTCCATTCTAGCTCATTTGTCCTCCCATGTAGTGTCTAGTCTTCCCCAGATCAAGGAAGATCCAGCCACAGTCTGGCTTTAATTTTTCAGTCAAAATACAGTCTCTTAGTTCTTAATTAAATCTTAATTAAATCTTCTTAATTAAATCCAAAACACTTAAACAAGTTTGCAACTTTTGATCACAGAGGTGTTCTTTGAATTTGTTTTTTAAAGGGACTAACTGAAAAAGTGATATATGACTTACTCATACTCGTACAGATCATAATCTGTTATATTCTGCACTCTCCTGACACTGAATTCACAGAAAATGTCAGATGCATGGGATGTGGGTTTAAAACAAAAAAAGAAAAGCCCGTCAAATAAAAATATTTTTTTCGTGCCTGTTTCTATGCCACTGTCTGAAAGTGATAGGTCCTGAGAATAAGGGTTATATCGTGTGATTCAAACTAGCACCATATGGTTAATGTAGCTCACTGTGTCATGATGCAATGAAATCACTGCAATTTGATGGAATTAAAAATGACAAGTAGAACATAAAAAGTCTCTTTTTTAATGTTACAATTCCCATTTCCAAAATAAAATGCTAATCCGGTATTTTCCTCTGTATAAGATGTTTTTATTCAGTTTGTGTAGTTAGAAAGTTCTGCTTTCGGATGCATCTGTTTTTTCAGCAAGGTCTTGCTTTCGGTTATTTTCTGGATGACCTGATTAGAGTATAGCAAGGCAGCTGCTTTGCTCCAAAGTCCAAGTAATGTAGTTAAAATATGATTAACTCTAAAAGGTGCCGGTGTCCAGAAGTGACCCAAAGACTTTACCCCAAAATTTAATTTGGCAACAATACATCCATCCCCTGCACATCAGTAGAGCTGTGTTCTCCTGTGTGACCTGCAGGAGATCAAGGCAATATAACACATACTATATGCCTTTCCAGTTTTTGGGGGGGTTTTGTTGTTTTTTCTTTTTTTCTGAATCTAGCAGTTCTAATGTTGGGAGCTGCCTAATGCGATTCTCACACTGTGTTTCTATCATGTGTATGCTGAGTGGCTATAGCTATGGAAGCCTACACAACTGTATGGGCTGGGAAAAGCCTGTGTAAAAGCATAAAAGAAATGGTAAAATCTTTACTGTGCTTGTAAGTATTGCAGAAAATCGGTTGAAAGGGGAAGATTCAGGATTATGTAAAGAGTATATACTGATTTGCAGGGTTATGATTAATCGTGTTCCAAATATTTGGGTCTATTCCTTTTCTTCCTTGTGATAAAATTCTTACTTATTAGGGATTATTGTCTGTATAAGTACTGTGGCATATGATTCTTTATATAGTGATTAATCTTCTATACAGTTCACAAAAAGGCTTATGTTCAGGTTATTTCTGAAATAGTGTTTAAAATATGTAATTGGGAAGTAATGTACTTACGAGAACCTTCCAAAGAGTCAGGACCTGACCTGTTGTCATGGGACAACTTCTCTCTAGTTTATTCTTAAGCCATTATACTTAACTGGCTTTTCACTTAAGGTTTTCTGTGCCCTGTGCATTGGAAGACATCTATACATACTTTATTTCAAAAAGAATTTTGGGAAGTGGCTTTGAAACAGGATGATAATTTTTATTATAAACAGATTTCATGCTCGATCAACTATAGGCTTAGTAGACTGATAATTCTTCAGACACGAAGCCTCTTCTGTTTTAGACGCAAATAATGTATCTAAAATAATGTTGAATACAGTGATCTATTCCTGAGAGATCATATTTAATGTCTCTACAGCTATGAATTAACTGAATTAGTGCCAACAAAACAGCATTTGCCAGCAAAGGTTTGAATTTTGATTCTAGCATTAAAGCACTCTATAGCCAGACCTGACTTAGCAGAGGAGGCAGAATTTACAAGACGCACAGAAGCAGGCAAAGGAGAAACAGGTTTTGTAATAGATGCCACTATGACAGCATTTCAGATATTTTAATTTGTATTAAGACTGATGATGAGGAAGGAGGGAAATTGTGCAATGTGGATCTGCCAGCCGTTGTCTTCTGCGCACAGAACTGCCCAGCCAGAGCGCCCTGTTCTTCCTGGTGCTGTGGTGGGAAGGTCGGCAGCTTTGGGCAGTTCTGTGCTAAATCTGCTTGTCTGGGCTTTGTTTCAAAGTGCGGGGTTTCTTGTTCAAGAAAACTGTATCCATCAAACCAGAAGCCTTAGGAGAGGCATTTCAGCCTTTTTGTTTTCACGGTGGAAAAGAACCCTATTTATAGCAACAGTTCAAAACATTTAGTACACTTACCAATTAATAGAACTACTTAGTCATCTCTCAGTTGTCCAAGGTGATGAGAGATAAGAATGGGAGAGAACTTCAGTGTACTACAAACTGTATGTAAATTAGGCTTATAAGAATATATTCAGTAAGATGATTTTTGAAAAGCCTGTAAGCAGTTTTCTGTGGAGAGTAGGTATGGGCTGCTTTAAACAGCAGAAAGCCGAACAAAGCCTGATGAAAGCAGCTCCCCTGGTGCAACTGGGAGCAGGGAGAGAAGCAGCACAAAGGAAGGACCTTCCCCTTCCAAAGGGGAAGCTTCGTCCCATTTACTAGTACTGAACCGCACATCGCTGAGAATGGACTGTATATTCAACTACAGCATCAGACAGGCAAAGGTAGTGACAAATTTTAAGTATCACTGAGGAACTAAATCAAGCATAACGAGGATTAATGCAAATGAAAAAGTGAAGAGAACTTCCTAATCATAAAGCTGTTGCTGTAACTACCACAACAGAATCGGAATCTGTGTCAGTTATGTGCCATTATGTCTGCTCCACTGCTGTTCTGACTATAACATGCGCCAAAGGCATGCTTCTGTCTTTTAAGTGGATTATAGCAAAGGTTAGAAAGCTCAAAACAGCATGCTGATTTTTTTTTTTTTTTCTCTTCCCCCCTTCTCTATTGCTTAGGAATAAACACTACATACTCCCCACATGAGACTTTTGCATTGAACGATCACACATTTTCTTCCTCAAGTATGCAGAAAATCCATTAACTGTTCAGTAAAATATATTGAGAAAGTCCAGAGGTGCAAGAGAAGCCATCTATTTCATCATCAGGGGATTTCGTTGCTGTCAGGATGTGCGTTAAAGGCCATGTCTTATCTTCACACACAATGTCTCCTCACTGGAATCAAGGGACAATATGAATGAGATGAGGCAGTGATTTCATTTAAAATGCCTAGTACTGAGCATACAATTAAAAAAGAGAATAAACAAGTGATTTAGCTGTGCTGGGGATCACTGACATTGATAATTATCCCCTTTGTCTATATTCTTTGTAATAACTAGTCTTACATGTTTGTTGACAGATTACACAGTATCTTCCTATTTAACTTAGTGTGCTACATCATCTTGAAAATACTCGAATATAAACATCATGTGCTTTCTCACTCGCATATCTGCAGAGTAATACAAACTAAATGCTTCTTCATTGCCCTTACAAAGAGTCACTTTCTGTTTTCTTTTTTGCAAGAAATATCCCTTTCAATATTTATCTGAGGTGAATACTACTTTTTCTTAGTGATTTAATCTTTCTGATTATGAGAGGGGCTAAAGCATTATGTTTTATCATCCCTGTTTCTTCTATTAAGCATCGGTCAAGCTGAAGCAGCATGTCACAGTAGATCATGGTGTCACCACCAGCAGCGGCAAATTGGGTGCCCTGTAAGCATGCAACCTAATACACGGGCATATACCATTTTCTGAATAACAAATAAGAAAGGGAAATAATTGTCTCCTAGTGTTCCAAATGAGTCAAATTGTTTTAATGTACATACTTGCTCTATGGATAATACTACTCAGAGTTAGGTCTTGCAGCAGTGCATTTTGCGTCGCTGTGGTGGTGATTTACAGACCACAGCAGCAATCTCTCAGAATGTATCAGTACCATTTATAGATGAACCTGTGTTAGGTAGCTGTGCATCATTGTCTACCTACCAGAAGTTTTTCTAGTGGTGAAGGTCTTGTATTACGCTTTTAGTGATTAGTTTAGATCTGTATGTACGTGACCTTAGGCACCAAATGGGTTTTGCCACGTTCATATTTAAGGAGTTGGGTAGCCTCATAAAATATTCCATGTACTAATTTCCAGAAGTTTTCTCTATCTCTTCCAAACCAAATTGTAGGATGTGTTGCCTACAAGGCCAAATCTATACAGCTAAATCACTCTTTTTTTTTCTTCTTTTTTTTTTTTTTTTTTTTTTTTTTTAATATTTTTTCTA
>VXAK01006680.1:105561-168755 GCA_013399435.1 Arenaria interpres | reverse complement strand
TTTTTTTTTTTTTAAATCTATTCTATTAACTGGTAGGAAATATTCTGACTTAACTGCCACTGAGACAGATCTCGGTTAATTCAGTTGAGGAGTCTTTAGGTTTTCATTGGTGACTCCAATCTGAATTTGCCCTGTATTTAATATCTCTATGGTAGCTTATGAAAAGTGATTCCTTTGTCTTTAACTAAAATTAGTATGCAGTTGTTTATAGCTTAACAAAAAAGCCCCAATACTGATTTCAGTATGTTTTCTGTCCCTCCTTTGTACAGGTTATTTGGAGTTAGGGAAAAAAAAAGAGAGCGGATCTTTTAGGGGAGAGAATAAGTAGTTGCCCATTGGCACTTTGAAAGTCCCATAGGAAAAAAAGCTCTTTTATTGTTGAATGTCTGCCCTGTTAGTGCCATGTAAGCTGGTCAGCAGTGCTTTGTCAAGGGTGTCATTCGTGTTAAAAGCAGCAGAGAGCTGAACACATTGGCGTGTGGCCTCTGCCCACTGACAACTGTCGTCTGTTCCTGACGCCATGGAAGTATTTCCATAATGATCTTGCAGTCTGCAGAGATGAATGTGTTGCAAAGGACCTTGGGATCTGAATAATAAATTGGTAGTAAAACCTTTTAATTAGAAAAATACATTGTTTACTTAGCTATAAAAACAATGTTTGAATTTCTTTGAGAGAGTTAAGGAATGAGAACTCTGCAGTAATTAAAAATGCAATTGTGGCTTTTCTGCCCTGCACGGCTCCATAGCTTTTCATTTTTAATATTTCTCAGATAACAAGTGAAATAGAATAGTAAATGTTCCTGATGAATAGTAATTATTCTATAATTACCCATTTCATTTATAATTTGCATTTGTGTATCTTTAATTAAAACCCAGTATACTGCAATTAGGCTATGTTCAGCTGGTAACACCGTTTAATACACACAAGGAAATGCAAATTTAAGGATTAGACTATATCTAAATGTTATTAGGACTCCTTGAGGGTAATGTCCTTTGCATCCAGCTACCCTGGATGCAGTTTGTACTCTGTGTACGCTCTGTACCTTGTAGGGACAGGGTTTTTTTCTTCTATATATTAAAATAAATCATATTAATTCTGTTCATGTTAAGGTGTTTATAGTTCTGATAGGTAAAGGAGATCAATATCAGGCCCTTCATTTTTAGTTAGCAGCATTTTGCCTTCTAACAATGCCTGAGAGCCTGAAGAAAGGGCAGTTTTATTTTCAGTGTTTTGAAGCAATCTATTTGAGTGTGGTTGCAAACATTTCTATTAAATGTCATGTGTGTTAGACTGCAACCCTTGAGGAAATGCAGGTGGGTAGGTAAATGGCTTTAAGTTTTGCTGGTCAGGAATTTAAATATATCTAGACTCTGTGTCTGCTTTATTAGAGAGCAGAAAAAGCAGTTTCGTGACACGCTTTTATCATCAGTGGTCCTAATAATTTTGAGTGACTATTTGAAGAGCATAACTATGCCATTAAACTCGAAGAAGAAGCCATTTCTTTTTTACTTCCCAACCAAAAAAAGTATTGGAAAGAGCAAGATTGTGCTCCGTGGATATAATGTATGGACTCTTCCTCGTCTGAGAACCTGTAATTTTTTTCTTGAGAGCATTGCTTTTCCTCTATTGTATTTGGAAGTGAGACTTCTGTGAAAGACCACCCTCACTCATCACCACTGATGTAAACCTCTCTCTGTTAAGCTTTAGGATTAATAGGCAGACTTGGTCTGAGCACAAGCAAAATAATCTAATTTGCGTTAGTTACTTGTACTTATTCTGTGTCTGATGGAACACTGATTATTTCTCTGAAACTGTTTATTTTGGTATCTGGTAAAGAATGGAGGATATTCGCAGTATAGAACGCCTAAAAGGAAGCATATGCATCTTATCATGTAGCTTAAAAGGTTGGTTGCTTCTCACAGTAGTTTTATTTTTCAAATGAGAATGTACTGAAGGATTTCTCTGTGAGGCGTTCAGACAACTGGAGATCACCAGAGCTCTGAAATCAATAGGAACTGGAGAATAGTAAGTGTGGCTATTGTTTGTTATATAGGTATAGTGTTGTAACTGGGTATCAGGGCTGTGCCTGTATGCATACTCAGTGCATGTAAGTCATTAATGGCTATCCAGAGGATGCAGGAACTCCCTGATTCAGCATCTGAGTAGAGGAGATAATGGAGTAGCATGAGTAAGGTGATTGACAGGACTCCCAGCCACCTTCAGTGAGGTATTTGACCGATGGCTTCAGGATCTTTACAGATGGGAATTTTGGTTGGTTCTGAAGTTTCCCCCTGCCAGCTCCTGCTGTGTCTAGTCTAATTTGTATGCTTAAATTATGGTGGAAACATATCTCTGGGACACTCCACACTGGGTTGAGCATCCCAGAGAGTTTCTGCTGCAGAAGAGGTCAAATGGAATACAAGAAAGACATTTGTATATAGCCTATAGAAACTGTTCCTGTGCATGTGAAAATGGTCACGTGTAGTTAAGATAAAAGCAATGGATTGTGCGTGTGCTAGAGGGTTTGTGTAGGGCCACAGGCCAGCTGGATTGTGAGATTTGAGCAGAAGAATGGGCTGGGTAGTTTCTCACAATCCAGATGAAGATGATGCTGCAAGGATCCTGGCAACACACACTCCCATTGCCTTCCAGACAGAAACGGGCCAACCTGGTAAAGAGATTTAATTCCCCATGTGAGTGTTACCTGATGCCTGCATCTTAAAGAATTAAGTTTTTATTTTTCATGAACACCCTGTCCATGGGTGTCAATGCAACAGTAAGCACCATTGAAAATCAGTGTCCTTTTTTGTCATGGCTAAATAAAATGGTAATGCTCTATTTTCTCTGTTCAGTTTCATTCACAACTTGTTCATAAGTTTGCTTCTGCTGCAGTGCTTATCCTCACTTCTGTCTTTCCCAGATACTTGCCAGTCATCAGATCTGTCAGCTCAGCTGCTTAAAAGAACCCTGTCTGACTTGCTTCAGTTAAAACAAGTGGCTGAAATAGAAGAGCAGAGGGAGCTTTAGCAATGAAGCAGCTTTTTCAGAGCAGTGATCAGTTAGTGTTTATTGGATTAATAATTAATGTAATCATACTCTTGCAAATATGCATTTTTATTACTAATTCCACTTTAGCAGTAGTTAAAGGAGATTTATTTTGTCCCAGTGAACAAACAAGACTCTTCATTTGACAATGTCTACATTTTCCTGTAGACCGTTCATTCAAAAAAAAAAAAAAGCTTGAAATAGCTATTAAAAAGCTTCAAAAAATTTTTAAACCTGTCATTTATAGTTACTGTCACTTTTATGATGCAGTCTTAAAAAATATCTCATTGCTTTCTTTGACTTGCTTTGTTCCTAGTTTCATAAATGACACTTTCAGGGATGATGATCATCACCACTTGTGCAATGAAAGACTTCTGCTAGCTTGCTTATTTTTTTTTCTCCTACCAGCTTGGGCATGACAGCATTTTTAGATGCATCATAATATGGCAGTGACTTAAATGTTATTACCAGTGTAGTGTTTCCTTAAACTTATTTTTTTGCACTACAAGACCCCATGACCCCCTCTTGTTTGCCTGAAATGGAATTTCCCACTGAGCTGTAAAACCTGTTTCCAGCTTTCACTTAACAACTTTTGCTTGCGTTATTCATGGCTTAAACGGTAGTAATTTTTCAAGCGTAAACCAAGGATGCATCTCCTGTGATAGTTTAATACGTTTTTCCACTGTGCAGTACTGTCTCTTGATTTATAATGGATTAATTATAACCTATTTATATAACCATATTTATCCGCATATAACCATGTTTATATAACCATTATAACTCTGTTCTGCAGAGGATGAAACGGAACATATGTTGCAGGTATGTGCTTTATGATTGTGTATCCAGAGTAATAGCAGAGAATAGGATATTCTGGTGAACAGCAGAGAATAGGAAATTGGGTGAGTGGCAGTTTTTTACAGTGAGTATCTATAGGGTGTTTGGAAGCTTATTTTCCTAAGTGAAACCCCCTAGAAAAAGTGAATGGTACCATAAGTGAAGGTGTTGCTAAGTCATGTAGGGTGCTCATGTCTTACAAGTGTAGGGAGTTGTCTCCAGAGCTTTTCTTCCTGCCTTTGCTCAGGCTGAGAAAGAAATAAACCAGTGACAGACCTTCTATGAGGATCAAGATGGAGTAGGCCCAGAAGACATGAGTAGGGTGACCAGATATCCCAATTTAACGAGGGTAGTCCTGGAGTGAGAGCCACTATTTTATGCCAGACTTACTCGTAGCAGTTTTTTCCCTTTTCAGACCTTATTGGGCTTGGCCCCACCCTCCAGAGGTCACTTCTGGGATTTGTTTGTGCTCTGTGATCCTGAGCCATCAGCACCATTTCCAACATCTCACCAAGACAGATTTAAGATCCTGTGGCATGGCTCATGTAGTCTGCTGATGGTGAGACTGTTGGTACTAAAAATCTTTGTTTCAGTAAGTCCCACACTCAAAGGCAGGATAATTTTAAACCACAGTGGAATTCCTGCGACTGAACTCGTGGAGTGGAACAAAGCTATACCACCTGCAGCATCATTTCTGGAGAGCAGCTAATGTGCCAACAAAAATACGGGGAAACGTGGATCTTCTCAGATGGTTCAGCAGCAACAAGCATTTTTTACAGCTACTAAATGCTCTGGCTTGAGTTGTTGTGAATCTTGTCTCTGTGGTAACCATCCAGAAGAAAACCCAGTATATGCTTCTTGCATGGGTTTCCATCCCAGGTAGGCTTGAGTTGAGTTTCCAAACCAAATACAAGAGATGCACGAAGTGACAGCTGAACAGCTGTAACTCCAAAAGGGAAATTTGCCTGATTTTGTATACATATAGCATATGGCTATTAGGAAGAATAGGGCAAAAATATGTGGTGTTTTGCCTGTGTGTATATGAGGAGAGAATCAACTGTAGGACCACTCTAATGTTAACAACAAAATGCTGTTTTTCACCCAAGTCTTTATCTGGTTGGGTGTATGAGATGCCTTACCTAGATGCAGAATTTAGAAAGTGATTGTTTTGTGTTCAAATGGGAAAATTTGAATATATACAAAAGGATTGAATTAGAATAAATACATCGTAATTATTTTTTCTCTAGACATAATTAATGCTCATGCTGCTAGTAATGTTGCTGATGTCTTCAGAGTTGCAAATGGTTAACTAGAGCAGATAAAGACTATTCGGCACATCCTGATTTTAGTATAAGCTTATAGAATCTTGGAAGACTGATAATTTTTGTAATAGGAAAATAAAATATAGCTTTTCACTTTTCTTGTGTTCCCTTAAAGCACCTTTGTAGCATAATGATAAAATGTTCTGTGTGTGCCTGTTTGTGCTGGTTGCTTACGAGGAACAGCAGCTTGAGGGGCTTATCAATATGAATATACCTCTGCAAGTCTGTAGCTTCTTTCATGAAATGAATGCTTACAATAAGAGGCTTGGATACAGGCTTCAAAAGAAATGTATTTAAATGCAGACAGACGAAAAGGGGCAGTTAAGGGTAATGTCCAGTATATGTATGCATATATATTGTTTTATATGTATACAAGCAGAATACATATACATACATGCATGTATAAATGTATGTACTCATGTATATCTGTGGGACGTACAAATTTGTTCTTTGCTGTCAAAGTGTAAAGTTTAAAGCTCCAGAGCATGTTTCTTATACAACTGATGGAATTCTAGGTTTTCAGGGGAAATTCATAAATTACATTCTTGTATGCGTCAATATCAGCCAAAGACTTAGCTCATAGTCTCTAACAGAAATAATTGCAAAACACTTAGATGATATTGTAAAACTGCTATTCAGCAGTGCTGACTGTATTACAGGGTTTCCTTTATGCTTAATTGTTTAGATGGAGTAAATTTTGTTTTAATCTTCATCTCTGTCTTCACACCTATATGAAGTTTTGTGGGGTTTTCTGTTTGTTTGTTTTAACTCTCTTAGCTGTCCTTTGGGAAAAGATTTCATGGACTTTTTCTTGGGCTCTTAGAGAGCCAGTTGTAGCTGGTGAGTTTCTTGAAAGCACTAACTAAGAATTCTTTCTGCCACTTGTGTGGATGTGGTGCAAAGGCAGGACAGCCACTTTTGTGGATGTAGTTCTATTTGTATTATGTATAGTTATTGCAGTCAAACAGGATACTTTAGAAACCAGGCACATTATTTGACATGTCTCTGCCAACTATTTTCAAGCAGTTTAACATAAGCTACAGTACTGCTCAAAGTTGTAACTATCATAGAATCATAGAATGGTTTGGGTTGGAAGGGACCTTAAAGATCATCTAGTTCCAACCCCCCTGCCCTGGGCAGTGACATCTTCCACTAGACCAGGTTGCTCAAAGTCCCATCCAACCTGGTCTTGAACACTTCAAGGAAGTTAGTTAGGGCATCCAAGAAGTTGAGTACCTCAGCCTTGTCTATGTCCCCTGTCACCAGGAGTCCCATTTCCTTCAGGAGAGGGCCCACATTTTCCCTGTTCTTCCTTCTATCACTGATGTGCCTGTAGAAGCTTTTCTGGTTGCCCTTGATGTGCCTGGTGAAATTTAATTCAATCAGGGTTTTAGCTTTCCTAACCTGATCCTTGGCTCGGACAATTTCTCTGTATTCCTCCCAGTCAACCTGTCCTTGCTTCCCCCCTCTGTAGGCTTCTTTTTTTTGTGTTTGAGTTTGTCCAGGAGCTCCTTGTTCATCCGTGCAGGCCTCCTGGTATCTCTGCTCGACTTTCTCTTTGTTAGGATGCATCGCTCCTGAGAGTGGAGGAGGTGATCCTTGAATATTAAGCAACTTTCTTGGGCCCCTCTTCCCTCCAGGGCTTTCTGCCATGGTACTCTGCCCAGCAGATTCCTAAAGAGGCCAAAGTCTACTCTCCTGAATTCCAGGGTAGTCAGCTTGCTGTGCACCCTCCTCACTGCCCTAAGACTTCAAGATCTCCACTGTCTCATGGTCACTGAAGCCAAGGCTGCCCTTGGGCTTCACTTTCCCAGCCAACCCCTCCTTGTTGGTGAGAACAAAGTTCAGCATAGCACCTCTCCTGGTTGGGTCGAGTTAGTACTATGGGATGAATTGTTTTGTACTGTTTGTGCTTCTGTCTTTCATCTCTCAAATTGTGGCCTGTTACTTTGGCCCTCAAAAACCAGGGGAAAAATTTGATATAAATAGCTAGGAAAAGGGCTACGTCCATGCCATTCGTGTCTATATGTAGAAGCGGTAATAAACTGAGAATGTTTTACTGGTCTGTGTTGTGAAGCTCGTCTCCACAGCATCCCACAGAAACAGTAGAGAGTGACTCCTCCAAGGGACAGTTCCAAGTAGCCTGATGAGTCAGTCCCCTGTATTGAGCTCTCGCTGCTGAACGATGTGCATCTGCCTGTGTCTATGGAATCTTCCATTCCGTACAAAACAGGATACCCTTATTAGAAGGATGTTAGAAAGATTTCTCCAATGAGAGGCGTGCAGAATTTATTTATAATGAAGTTAAATCCAGATGAGAGAGAGATTGTCATTGAAATAAAAAATAATAAAATATCTCAGTGTTAGGAGCATGAGTTTATGCAAATATGACCTTTACAGCTGCTTTAAGTACAGCTTACAAGCAGAAGGCGTGTTTGAGAGACTGCAAACAGTAGGAGTCAGTCGGTTTGGTTTAAATCCGCATCCCTCCCTGCTGTGATAATTAGCAAAAAGATGACAGAAAAATTAAGATGAGGGGTTTGTTTCTTAAACATTACCTTTTGGGTGAAGCATAAATAATGAAGCAAAATATGTCCATAATTAATATTTTGTCATTCCTACGGTTCATTGAAGATTAGATCAAACTGCAGGAGCACCAGAATATTAAGTAGCTTGTTCTGCTCTTTAAGGAACTGATACAAGATTTCTGATCACACTTCCTGTTTTTTGAGGCCATAATGCAGACCTATTTAGAAATGCATAAGTAGTGAAGAATTCAGGTTTGTGTAGTATGGGGAGTTAATTAAAAATTATTTGCTGTTCACAAACAGCCAATTTCAGAATTATCTGGCAGAAATTCAGATTAGATAAATACTTTTCAGTGTAATAGTGAGGAATATGTCTTCTCTGTTGGCATTTTGAAATATTATGAGAGTCAAATTGTGTGTTAAACTGTAGATGGTTGGACTCATACTGTAATGGTGAAAATTGATCTGAACGGTAATTTTTTATCAGAAAAAAAATCTGAACTAGCTTTTTGAATTTGGAGAATGGGTAATAAATTCTCTTTGAGGTACTATCAGACATTGCATGGGAATGCTGAATGTAGATACAGACTAAATATTTATAACATAAGTATATAAAGACCTAAAAGACTTTTTATGTAGTAGTAATTGCTAAATTTTAACTCATTTAGGAGCAAATTTTTATAATTGCCAAGCATTTGTCAACTGATTAACTTTCTAGTGCGTAAAATTCCTAGTAAATAGTTAAAAAAATGTGAGCACACCCACATATTTTCATGGATACATTTTCAGTTTATGAATTCTATAACTGGACTCTATGGAGGCACTATCTGCAGCTTGCTTTGGCCATACACATTCCTTGGTGAAACCTGCATGTTGCCTCCTGGTTCATATTAGCATTCTCCTTTGGATTCAAAGACCCATTCTTTTGATTTTCCCAAGCCATACCTGTTCCCTAAAAAACTGGTTCGAGTATGGAAAAAAATCTGTTCCCAATCAGAAGATTAACTCAGTGAGAGTTTTTCAAAGAAGTAGTTGTCAGGACTCTGCTTGAACTTCAGATAGGCCATGGTTTTGTAATTCTGTCTACTTAACATAAGTGGAAGGGGGATTTAAGTAAAGATAAAATTTATGTTCATTTGCGAATGGCAGCCCTCAAAAAAGTGGTTGTGAGAGTTTTATGCCTGCCTTTAGACATCACATGAAGGGAAGACTGTGGGTATACTTGATCTCCTGAAAGTAACAAGTTAGGAGGACATCATGCTGGAGGGCAGAGGGGGCTGGTTAGTTGTTTTTTCTAGTCTAAAAGTAGAATTCTTCCCTAGGAAGAAGCTCCAGGGGAACCCCTTCTACTGGGGCTTCTGCTACCTCGGCAGCCTGTATAGTGTGCAACTGCCATTTGCAAGCAAGAGTTAGCAAACATGGATTTCATAATATACCATTAACACAAAAGCTTGAACTATTTTTCTACATTTAGTAATGCACAAACTAGGCAAAATTCTGATTAGGATAAATGATAACCTTCCACTTAATTCAAGGCCACAAAAATAATTTAACTGTAAGAGTATCGAGTTGATTTTTGCAAGCTCAGTTCCCAAACTCATCAACCAAAATTCATTCTTATTATACTTGTATATTATTCTGAGGATTTTCATTTACTAGTGGCTTATTTTTGTTGATTAATCTGTGGCCATTAAGAGTGTTACTCAGAAATTGATGGTACATAGATACTCATCACAGGGAGGGAACTTCAATTTAAATGGATTAAGTCAAATCAGGATCAAAGTGGTTCATTGTCTTCATTAATAACACAATTAGTCAACAATCAGGAAGCTGTAAATTCAGAATCAAAACGGTCTCTATGAAATCCCTAAACACAGGTGTGCTTTGAAAAGTTGCTTGTTAAAGTGAGATGTCCAAATTGCCTTGCATCTCATTAAACACCGGAAGAAATTTCCAGCGTTTGAAGTAAAATTATTTGGAGTAAGAGAAGCTGTTGGCGCTGCATACAGAGTCCTTCTGCTTTCCACACCCTCACAGGCAGCGATGACCCTACAACCAGAAGTCAGCCAACGCTGCTATTGCTAATATATTCATTCTGTCCTTACGAGCATGTGGCATGCTAGTCAAGAAAGGATCGGTCCTTTCTGTAGCCTAGTAACCAGAGGGGAGAGGATCCCGTTTGATCTCCAGCACAGAGAAAAGATGATACAGAGACTGAAGAGGCTACGCAAGCAGGAACTTTAATTATCCTTTCTAGCTTCAAAATACAGCATTTGGGAATTGATGAATTAATTATCAGGAAAAAAAAAAAAAAAAGTGGCACTCCAGTGTTTCAGGGACAACATAGCTGAGAAGTTTTATTTTATATTAATGTAATCTGGTAAACAAGTTTAAGCTCCTTGATAATTATATGGGACCCCATGCTGATCAGAAGTGGAATATCTGGTCATTTATTACAGCAGCTGCCTGTGTTGCTTTGTATAGTGTTTAGTATTTGGTGAGCTCAGGTCATTAAAAGAACATGATGACCGTGGATACATATCTCCAGATTAATTTGTAGTAAGTGGGATGCTGTCTTGGAGAGCTTAGCTGCTTGAAATCTCTTGTAAGTGAAGAAACTTTAAAGTGAATTTCTCTTTATTCTCTTCAATTTGTAGATTGTGGTTTGCAGTTCTGATACCAAAGTGTATCAAACTGAATTGAATTCTTTCTAGCATGATGTCAAATTCAGTTTCATTTTTATCTTGCATAGGGCGAGGTGGTTGCTTTTGCAATAGCAAACTGAATGAAAGATGAAAGAGAGCTCTGAGGCTCAAAGGTTCCAAGTATTGATATTGTGCATTGGCTCATCCATTTCTGGATACTTTGCCTAGGTATGCAAGAAGTGTGCATTCTAGAGAAGAAATTGAGAGATTTTTTTTTCATTTCCTGGTATTCCTTAAAATAATCTGCATCTGTTAGAGTTACTGAACCAGGGGCAGAGTGGGTTAAATGTCAGCTCACTCAACTGGCTTAACTGGCATGTTAGAAATATGCCTTCGAAGCCCTGCTAAAGGCATGCAACTTTTAGTGTTGCATTTTTATTGGTTTTTAGTTTCTTGCATGGTAATAGCAGCTATTGACTGGCCATGACTGGTTCCTATTAAATGTGGTGTATGAGTAAGCTGACATTAGAACACAACACTTGGACTGCAGAATATATGGTATAATCAGAGGAGACAGAGGCTGGAAATGCCTAGGAGTTGCAGTGATGCATCCAAAATCACTTAGCGAGGCACTGGCAGCACTGGAGAACAGGTTTAAGAGGTCTGCTTCCTGCTTGAGTGCCGTAGGTTGTGTTTTTTGTGGGTTTTTTTTTGTCATGGCTAGTGCTTATTTTGAGCTTTTTTTTGAGGTGGGGAGGAGCGAGGCTGTTTAAAAAACTTTCTACAGGCTTTTATTGATAGAGGAAGGTGGAAAGCTCGCTCTGGTTCAGCGCTGCCAGCTGCCGTGTACCCCACAGCAAGTCCGTTGTACTCTGCAAGTAGCGTGGGCTGCACGGGCTGCCTCTCGCTGGCGTTACAAGGCTCACCCTCCAGGCAGCTGCCAGCCAGGACATCTGAAATCAGAGGCAACGCTCTTGGATATTATAATCCCTCTTAATTTTATTAATTATTAATATCGTTACACTGACCACTATCTCAAAACAACATTTCTGATTAAGGGCAGAAAATAGTAATTACAGGTTACATAATTGTCATTTCTACCTGAACTTCAGCTACTTATTCTGATGAAGCTGTATTATAAAGGTGGGATTGCATTAATTGTCATCCTGTTCTTTAGGTAGCGATAGATTAAAGATAAGACGGGAAAGTACAAAACTTAGAGAGAGCTGAATCCAGCTAGATGTGAGGAGCAAGGACTTTGAGTGCAAGAACTGGTGTTATGATTACTTAATAGTAACAAGACTTTTAACATAATTCAGAATGATTTGGAGGTCTCCATAATAGCACTGACTTCTGGCATCCTCTAAAGACTGTAATGGCCACTTGATAATTGAAAGCAAAGGAACTCTTTCATAACAGTGTTCTGTCTTCTGTTACAGAATTCCACCCTAGGAGTAGTACTCTTCTCTTTGGATGTACTGGCTTTATATTTTGGGAAGTGTAGCTGTTCTGAGCAGAAGTCTGCAACAGCAGACACGGAGACTCTTAGTGTGCTCGCAGTGGCTATGTCTAAAGTAGCCGTATGCTAATATTGCTGCTAGTGAAGCCAGCACTGATCTGGATTTGTTCACTGTGCTGCGTAATTTATACTTGAAGTTTATACCCTTCACTGTAACTTAAAAATGCAGCTTTTATTTTTCTGGTGCTTTGTGTTATTTTTTCTTTATCAGGTTTTTAAATTTAGTAGGGTAAGTAGGAGGCCACCCCACATACCGGAGGAATGCCAGAGAGCTGGAGTTTTTGGAGGAGACTGAAAATAGAAAAAAGCTGGGTTGAGGTGCTGAATAACTTACTGCAGCAAAGGTTCTTTTTCTTCTCATGAGAACATACCTTTCACTGTCCCTTTGACCTTCACACTAGTTTTCTGTAAACCTTCTGGGTGTAATGGAATTTTATTTTCTCTATGAGGTCCTTTTAATCTTCTGTTCACAGTTGCCATCTGGCTCATCGGTCCTGTTAAAGCCAACAGCATCCTGGCCTGTATCAGGAACAGCGTGGCGAGTAGGGCCCGAGAGGTGATTGTCCCCCTGTACTCGGCACTGGTGAGGCCTCACCTCGAGTACTGTGTCCAGTTTTGGGCCCCCTACCATAAAAAAGACATTGAGGTGCTGGAGCGGGTCCAGAGAAGGGCAACAAAGATGGTGAGGGGTCTGGAGAATAAGTCTTATGAGGAGAGGCTGAGGGAACTGGGGTTATTCAGCCTGGAGAAGAGGAGGCTGAGGGGAGACCTTATTGCTCTCTACAACTACCTGAAAGGAGGGTGTAGAGAGATGGGGGTTGGTCTCTTCTCTCAAGTCACAGGCGACAGGACGAGAGGAAATGGCCTCAAGTTACGCCAGGGGAGGTTCAGGCTGGATATTAGGAAAAATTTTTTCACCGAAAGGGTTATCAGACATTGGAATGGGCTGCCCAGGGAGGGGGTTGAGGCCCCATCCCTGGAGGTGTTCAAAAGACGGGTTGATGTAGTGCTGGGAGGTATGGTTTAGTGATGGTGATGCTCCTTGTATGTTGTGTGGGCGTCTATTTTTGTCAGTTAGGTTGACGGTTGGACAAGATGATCTTTAAGGTCCCTTCCAACCTGGAAGATTCTGTGATTCTGTTAGACTGGGATGAAGAACTGCTCTCTGCGCCCTGCTGTTTTCTGCCACCTTCACTGGATCCTAAAAATCCTTGGGCTTTTCTTGCCCCTGATATTCACTTACTGCAAAGCGTTCCTTGAGTTCCTGTGTCGTAACCACATTCTTTCTAGGCAAAAAAGACCAAAGAACCTTGTGGAATATTTGCTGCCTTTACTCACCGTTTCAAAGAGAGTTGTTCATCATCTTGATAAAGACCAGCTTCATCTTCATGAATGCTGGCAAAAAAGAGTGATCATCTGCCTTGTTTCTGACCCCTTAGTGGTGATGGCTGATGGCAGGCATATTGAGTAAGGAATAATTCAGAGGTTGACTGCCTTTAATCGTGTTGTGATAATATGGTGAAATTCCCAGAAGTGTAGTGATGAGATTAGGAGTTATGAGAACATTTTAGGGATGTTTTGAGTATGAATACATTCATGTTTATGAAGCGTTACCAACCTGTGGTGCTGGAAACCATATTGAGTCATATTAAACATTGGTATTTATATATTTATAGTTTCATTATTTAGTCTTTTTATTCTGACATCTTTACACAGGATTAGGGACATATTGGAATACATATGGCCATAAATCAGTCAAGGAAATGTAGGGATTCTGTTTTGTTTAATATGTGATGAAGTTATTCTTGAACTTCTGCATTTGCTGAGCATCTTGCATTTTAATTTTGTGGATTTTTTTAAAGGCAACAAATCAATTTGAAGCTGAAGGGTACAGTATTTTATTTTTCCTATTTCTTTCTATATTGTTTTTTAAAGGTCCTTTTTTTCTTCCATTTATTAGTGTAACCAGTGGCAGATTGTGCAATAGCCTGCAGTCAGGTCAAGTTTTTTCACTCTGTAAAGATAAAAGTCCTTGTATTCTTGTTGGCTGTTTGGTCTCAGTGAGAATAATATAAGATTTAAGTACCCTTGCAGGATGAAATGCCAGACCTTACCCACAACTCAGCTCTTTAACATAATTAAAGGAAGAAATTGTATTGTACTGTTTTATGAAGAGATTTGAATGCTAAGTGAAGGCGGCTTCAATCTTTCCTTTTACGTGTGTTGTAGCATGAAGATTAAATTAGACAAATTTTAAAATTCCTATGCTTATGCTTAGTATTTCAGTTAGATATATTCCAGTTTATATAACTATTTAATGATGTCAATTTTTTATATATTCTTTTATATATGTATGTACACATACGTACACAGAGATATATCAATAACTTAAGACAGTTTAAATATTCAGCTTTATGATTTGTGGGAAATTGTTGCTTCACTGTTGGCAGCTTTGTAATAAATGAGGAAATTGTTTATAGTTGACACTGCTGAGTGCTGTAAAGCATGCAAAGATATGCATTATGTTACAACAACTGAGCTGGTGGTTTTTTCTTTCTGAACTTTAATCTTAGAAGCAGCCTAGGATCTCAGGGACTGCATATGTGAATGTATCCTGCAACCTCTCAGCAGGAAATGTAGAACGTCTCACTTTACATAGTTTTTTTTAAACTAGTGAAAAAAAGTTTCTGAAAATCTGTAGTACTAGTGACTGAGAATGCTCTTCAGTCTCCTTTGTGTCACTTCTGCAGAGTAAACGAGTGCTTTGGCCATCTGGTTCAGATTGAGGGGGAAGGTATTTAGCTAATTCAAAGTAAGATTATTTTGTTGCTAATTTTAGCTAAATATAAATACTTAGCAAGTCATACATATTAAGAATGAGATTAGTTAGGTTTTGTGTGTAATTTTTAACTTTAATACAATTAATTGTCACATGCAATAGAGATCATTAACAATAAGGTAAGTGTGAATTCTTCAGTATTAGTATAGGAGGCTAGCAGTAGTTGCCTTAGCGCTCCACAAGAGAAAGAGTAAGATTTCTGTAGATACTTGATAGTTTATTTAGAAAACGGGGTAAAAATCTTAACTGGTTTCAGAATATCAAAAGAAGCATACTTTTTCGTGTTTTTCTTTAATAAAAATGAGTCTAAAAGGTCCTTATAATGACCACTTGGAAAGCTTTTGGTCACTTTTCCATTTTTCACAACTCTGTTCTATCCTCACATCCCAGCTTGTCCTTTATGTTGACTATAAAAAGTCATTTCATTCAAGTGCAGACACTTCTGTGGTGGAACCATAATGTAGGAGAGGAAATGAAGAAAAACATCACTTCCAATTAAGGCTGCAGAGAGAATTTAGGTAGACAGAATGTAATTACATAGATTGGAATTTGTCCAGTGTTCCAGGTCTAACAGCTCTATAATGAAATAAAAATATTTTGTTTACAAATATTTTATTCTTGTGAGCTCATCCTACACTCAGTTCCAATCAATTTCAGTATTACCCAAAAGAAACAAAGGACAGTTTGGTGCTGTGAGTAGGAGTTGCATTGTAGAGGCACTCTCTTATTGATTTGTTCTGGGATTTTTACCTCCTGAACCATGAGATCTAATTTGTCAAATTCTATTTTTCTGTTTTTTCATATTCATCCCCACAGGAGATGAAATCTTACTCTGCTGGTCAAAAACAGTTGGTTCATCACAAGGCAGACAAGTCTAAATTAGGGGGTTTTTTAATGGTTTTTTTATTCTCTCTTTCTCTCATAAGGGATGTTAGGGAGGCAGAAACACCAACAGTTTGGTCTTTGCCTTCTGATGCAATAAACTAGTCTTGATTTAAATCCATTTCTCATTCCTTGCTGAATTTCCCAATATCTAATCCTGAAGGTCACTGTAACTTTTTTAGCTGTTGAAATATTTCTGGTTAGTGGATGGGGATGTTTTTCTGGAAAAGTATGTGCGGTGTGGAGTTTTGGGGCAGAAATAAGAAATTAGAGTCATCATTATTTTTTAATCATATCTTGAAGGAGATTCTTTCTTGCATATTCTTGTGCATACAGCAGTGGGGGGGTTGTGGGAGGAGTGTTTACTATGCTGATAGGGCGGTGAGAGTTCTGTGACTGTTGATACCCATTGAGTAAATAGCTTGATTATCCAGATAGCGTTTGTGATGGATGTGAACTCACTCTCAGTGCTTGAGATCAACCTAGTCTGAAGCGCTCTTGTCCAGTTAGACCTTACTTCAAGGAAACTGGCCCTCAGACTAGATGATTAGTGTAACACCCTTAAAATGATCCGAACAAGAACTCTGTGTCTTTATTATTTTTCCACTGTGAATGGTGTGTTTAGGCAGCATTTTTGAAAAATGTTTAAGTAAGCAGGCACCAAGAATTCATTGACCTTCAATAGCAGAGAAGCACCTAATTCTTTTAAGCAGATATAAAAATCAATTTATAACAAAGCATTGCAAGAATGAAGTACATTTTCAACCTGAGTAGCTAAATCCAAAGCTTCAGCCTTGGAATATCAGTGAGGAAGGAAGCTTTCCATTTTCTAGATATATCTTAACCAAACACAAGTTACTGTCTTCAATGCGAAGGTTCCTGGACAAAATATAAATGGACTGTGGCATACAGAAGGTGAGGCTGCATGATCGGGTGACCTTTACGGCCTTAACACTGTGTCTTGGAGGCTATCACTCTGATACTGCCGTTGTAATGCTGAGTTGTGTTTTTAACACACTTGATATGAATTGTGTGTATTTAAAAAAAAGAAAACACAAACAAATCTTCCTAACTACAGTTCTCTTATCTATCTCTAAAAGGGAAATGCAAGCAAACTTGTTTGTAATGCTGAAAATCCATTAATTCCAGCTATGCCTTCATCTTCCCAATTACAAGAAAATTGCAGCTTACTTAACTGCTGCAGAGAGGAGCTAGAATCTGTTAAATATTTAAGTACCTGAAAGGAATGTTTTGCTGAAAATTATTCCATAGCTATAAAATGCGTCATTTTTAATTTTCCGTAGTAAGAAGTAGTCATGCAACAGATTCCTCTCATTTTTTACTGGAGGCACTTGAGATTTTATAAAGGTAGCATAGTAGATTAGAGCTGGGTCACTGGTATTTTTTATAGCAATGGTATGTGGAAAAGAAACACTGCATGTGCCCCGAGCGCAGAATGTGCTGTTCTAGTGAGGTCCTGAGATGCAGAGTTCAATACCCAGTTAACTCTGGAGACACTTCTGATGGTTTGTTGCTTCACTGATGCTGAAACGTCAGTCCTTTAGGAAAGAAACACTTGGCAGTGGGGAAAAAAAGGTTAAGAGCGTGTAGAGGTTTTGTTTTCTTTTTTAAAAATAACCAGCGTAGCGTATCTGCACTTAAGAGATTGCCGTATCAGTGTACCTACATTAATACAGCCTGCCTTCATTTTGCCCTCAAAACAGACTTCGTAGTAGGACTCCATCCACATACAAGTAGGAACTTGTAAGCATTGGCTGCTTTTGCATTCAGTCAGGACGGATACAGACAGGCTGAAGCTGGAGCTTGGGAGCTGTAAGATGTTTTCCATGGCTGACAGACGTACAGAGAGGGGAGCAGAGCCTGTTGGTGTGGTGTCTTTATGATTATCCCTGATATTGCTCTGTTGATTCAGTCAAAACGATGTTGTAATTTAAAGCATATGATTATTCTTAGTATTTCTTTTTCAGTCTTTCAACTGTATTTAATACATGTACTCAATCATGAATCTTCATAATATAATCTTCTATGTTTAATATCCAAAAAGGTAAGGACTTTCATTCATTTGTGTGGAGTCTGGGTCTTCACAAACTGTTCACATTGCTGGTATAAGAAGGAGAAAACAAATGTGACCTAATAGCATACACTGGATTGCCAGCTCTCCAGCGGTAACTGTTGGCTGGTTTCCCATGCTCCATTTATGTGTTTAGATTAGCAAGCCAGTAAATACAGCAATAGGAAAGCAACAGGCACAGATAGGCTTCTTATCCATTTCTGCCTGCGGAGATATCTTCATATGAAGCCATCTGAACAAAAAAAAAATAATCCCATACATCGGTATACACCTGCATATAATTCTGTAAATAATCTTTCCAAGCTTCCAGGAGTCATGGAACAGCTATGAAATGGAGGTGGTGTTACATCATCTTTAATTTGTTTCCCTAATCATGAAAATCTGTATTTGCAGGTGGTGACAGTTCATTATCACTGATAATTATTGTATGAGCTTTATATTAGTTGAGAATAGTGTATAACTGTGTAGACTAGTAGACTGATGGTATCGGTAATTTTCCTTATGATTAGTTACAGCTGTTGGGGTGATCTTGTCTTTTTTTAATATACTGTTAAATGCCATCTGGAACATATATTCAAAGGTTATTTTTCTGAAGGCACAATAAGTGCTGATGTCTCAGTGAAGTTAATACAAGGATCCACCCTTTTATTTCATTCAGTAGTATACATTCAGCCTGATTTATATTTCTGTAGATCTGCAGAATTCAGACCCTGGGTTTCAGTAGGATGTCACTCCCATGTGTGTTCTTTCTTATTTTCTTTTGCTCATTGTTCCTCCTTCCAGTCCCTTAGTGTAGAAATTAAGTCTAAATGCAATATCCCTTGATAAGACCTCTTCTCGGGAATGTTATCAGGATCATCAACCTTGCTTGGAAGACTAACAAAGAGAAGTATCGAGGAAAGGGAGGACATCACCCAAGCTCTGACGCATGGAATAATAGGAAGATGGTAACGGAAAGCATTAAGTCCATGTTTAGTCATTCATAGGATCTCCACAGTAGATGTGCAATTGAATTAAATTTTTTTCAGCCGATCAAACATAAAAATCTGATCAAACTGCATACTTTCTTGTTCATGTTCTCCATGGCAACTGCTGCATGAACAGACATTATAAGCCAACTTTCGTCCTCTTTCAAATGGCTGCAATGGTTTCAACCATTGCATGCGCTCAGCATGAAGTTGTTGTGGAAGAAGTTGTGGAGGAGTCTTCAGCATTAGTGGCTTTAGCAAATGTAATCTCAAGTCCATATAGTCAGTTTTAAGTTCTGGTTTGTGCCCTCTAATCCTTTTACCAGTCTTATTCCTTATCTTTGAACTAACTTCCTTCTTCAAAGTGGGTCTGTCACTTGAGAGTCACTATATATTTTGTTTAAGCTGCCTGCGAAATTTTTAATTAGAATAGTATAAGACCTGAATCCCTCCAAAGATTTTTACTTGGCTTGCTTTTTTCATCTGTTATTTAAGATTATGCAATTTTCCAGGGAAATATCCTTTTGGAAGACAGAATGAGGTTAGCAGTACAAGCTTCATAGTCAGTTTAGAGAACATTTGCTAAAAAACAAATTTCCAAAAAAGTCTCAAGATAATACTACTTTTATACTGCCCGTCGTGGGTTTGAAAGAAGGTAATTACTTTGTCTAGAAAGTTCCTGCAATGATACTGTGATACTGAAAACATGATAAAGTGTTGCCATTTTAATTGAAAAAATGCACATGTATATAGCTGTAGTCAGTCAATGTATTAGCTATGAAGAGAATTGCATGTGATTTTAGAATGGTATTTACAAATTCACAGAGCAGTGTGCAATACTGGTTCTTCAAAGAAGTGGCTACATAGGTCTCTTTCTGATTTATTTCCTCATGCTCAAAATAATAATGCTTTTAAAGAAATTAAAAACCTGCATCATTCCCTTCCTTCTTGCTGTTCCTAAGTGCAGACCAGTTCCAGGCTTAAAACTGTTAAATTGCCAAAACAGAAAACTGTCATTAAGACAGCAATGAAACAAACAGGACTGTAGACAGAATAATAGTGGCTTTTTTGAAGACCTGTCAGCTTCACAAGTTAACTTATTTATCACTGTCTTGTTGATTTGAAATAATTATTGGAGTGGGAGGGAGGGTTGGTTGTGGGCAAGGGGTTTCGTAGTAAGCTTGACAACCTGCCCAAGAAGATTGTCCCCCTTACCTGCTGGTATCTCTCAGTCTTAAAGTTTGAGATCTGGTGGTTCAGTTTTTATCAAAGATCTCTACTGACATCTTAATCCCGCTCCACAGTTCTTTGACATTAATTTTAGTAGAGGACCCTAATGTTTTCTTGGAAGGCAGCAGGCTAGATATAACTATCGGACTCAGCTAAGTCATAAGAAAATTCCTGCAATGATAAAAGAAGGAAAAGGAGAATCATGGGAGCAGATTGGGTCATTCTGTAGTGTTTAGTCTGATGTTTAATTTGAAATTCATGTACTTTCCCAGCTTTTCTTTTAACTTCCTTCATAACTTCTGCACACTAGCTCCAGGCATATCTTGTTATATGCTGCCTATTTGGTTGTGCAATTCTTTTCTGAGAGCTGAAAGCTGAATCTGCCATTTCAGTTGCTTCAATACCAGGAGTGCTTTGCAGATGTACTACACCAGCAAGAACTGCTGGCAGCTGTGAATCATAAAAATGGATAATGCAGCTGTAGAAGCAGGCAGAATTTTAAGCAGAGCAATAAAGTAATAGTTAATGTCCAAATAAAGTTCATATGTGCGTAATAACAACTTTTTTATGCTATAAATAATTCATATGTTGATTTAAAAAAAAAAACTGTGTGTTTTAAGTATCTTCTTGATGCTAGTATTTCACATACATTTTCAGGTTAATAACATTTTACTTGTGCCATACTGTTCCATCCTTGTGATGTTTCCTTTGCATGCAGTGTATTATATTCCACACAGAAATGATACAATTGCATCATTTTTTAATGCACAGTCTGTGGTTTTACTCTGAGGTGTTTCGAAATACCCCCAACCTGCATCCTTTCCTGGTGAAATCAGCTGGCTTCCCCAAACTTTTTTTTAACTGAGTAAATTTCTATTCAGGTATGTGTCAATTTAGCTTACAATAATAAATTACTATCATAAAGACAGCTCTTTATAATTCAGTAGCATCTGGAAGCCAGTCAGTAATTGGCCTCTGCTAAATGTATTATCCTGTATCTCTTCTCTGGAAGCAGAAGCAGTTCTGCTCCCTTACTCTTCCTGTAAACAAGGTGCTGAGAGTTCCAAGAGCCTTACATGAAGTCAGACTCAGTCCCTTTCTTTTGTATGATGGTATAGACACTCTGTTTTTATCAGTACACATAGTACATTTTATTAGGCTATTCTCATCAGAAATAAAAGTGTTTTCCCAGAGAGAAAGTAGGAGGTTTGATAGTCCAGCAGCTACTATTTTAAACACAGATGCCAGTAACTCACACAGGAAATATGAGGAGCTAATAAATACCGCCAGGAACCATTTCTGGCTTTCTTACAAATCTGTGTGTAAGAACCAATCGTGTTAGGCCATATAAGGGTATCAATTGCTGTGAAGACACTGGAGGAAGAGGAGGTGCACCAGCTTAGAGGATGAATTGCTATCATCTATGAAAAAGAGCTTGTCTGTGCTCACTGCAGGACTGTAAGGAGAGACAGGATGTATTTCTTCCCCAAAACCCACCAACACAAGCACTGACACATCTCTTTACAAACTGATAGCTAGTGTTGCTCAGGCTTGTAGTGCTTTTGCTCCTTAGGCATATCCCCCAGGAGGACATCTTTCTTGAGACCATTTCGTTGCCTCTGCAGAATCATCAGTCTGTCAGTTTGCCTTTCTAGTTAGACAAGCTTTTCAGTAAAATAAGAAAGAATAGCTAACTTAATGAGTTTTAGCCACAGTCATATGGGCAATAATTGAAAAGAAATGTTGTGACTAAAAACCAAAAAGACCTTCTGATAGTTTCAGGGATTTTTTTTTTATTATTTTTTTTTTCCCCAAAAATGTGCTTGTTTTTGTGGGGCAGTCCTGTCATCCTATTCACAAGCTCAATAGTAACTCTCCAGCAAGTTGTGATCATTGAGGTTATTGGCTGGACATTTTTCCAGATACAATTTTTCAGGAGGTTGCGTATCTGTTTCTGATTTTCAGATCTTTACTGTACTCCATTATCTTTCTGCCCTTCTCCTTACTACTAAGGCGAACTCTTGGAAACCTATTGAGGTCTAGAAATCCATCATGTGTTCTTGAACGTTTGGCCCATAATTGGGTATCGGTTTTGTCAAAGTTGTGGTGTTCACAGTATTGGCTTGAGTATAGTACTTAAAAGATTCCAAACATCATACAGGGCACTTGTCCTGCTGTCTGTAAGGGCACACTGTCCCCACAGTAGTTGATTCTTCTCATACTTCTAATTTCTGAGGACTTCTAAGTGACTCTTCACATCTCCTGTGAAGTCACTTGTCCTTCCTAATGAGCACCACCCTATTTCCCTCTTTACCCATTCTTCAGAGCAAAATATGCCCATTCTCACCTTGACCAGCTAGTTTTAGGCTTTCTTCATTTCAGAGCAACTCACAAGAATAAGCAACCTTATGGTGAGCAACTTTTTAAAACAAAGCTTTTTTGCTTTTTTTTTTTCATCTGTGGCAATCTGGAGTCTCTTTAGGGTAATTTGAGTAATGTGTGTACACTCTGTAAGTAGTAGCTAGTCTTCCTCTCTGCTCTACTTCCTATTCATTCTACTTCCTATTGAAGGCCAGTATCATGACCCTGGGGACTGATCTTTATTCAGTCCTGGGGCATCAGGAGGCATCATATTGCCTTTGCTAAAGTTCTGCCTGGTCTTTTCCTCATCCTTGCAGATT
Organism: Arenaria interpres; assembly: GCA_013399435.1. Lineage (NCBI taxonomy): Eukaryota > Metazoa > Chordata > Aves > Charadriiformes > Scolopacidae > Arenaria > Arenaria interpres. Next base: position 146,169 of record VXAK01006680.1, on the reverse strand, counting down.
ATTGGCTTGTATCAAATGGCAATATGACTCACTTTGCCTGCGTGCAGACCAGCATCTCCACACTTGCACATCCTCAGCAGCTTTCTGACTCAGCAAGAGCTCATGCTGTGCTCTGCCAGAGAATGAGTCCTTCGCAGTGTGGGAACTGAAAACATACTGCCTTACAGTTTCCTTGGAACTACTCTTGTGATGAAAAATACGCCTTGCTTTACCAGATTCTTTAAGTACATCTGCTTTTCTAGTGTTTGTCAGCTGTCACATATGCTGGGTTCTAGGTACTCTGCAATTTCATCATTTAGGCTACAGAAGAGTTTAAAAATAAAAAAAATCCTGTAATAACGGTTACACTTTGGGCTATAATCTATTGCATTTGCTCATGCTAGAAAATTAAGCGAAGAAAATATGCTTGGGGCATAGATGTGTGTCAGGTAAAGTTAAGGAAGGGTTTATTTCTTGAAATGTTCTATTTTTTGTCAAGTGAATGGGAAAAATCAGAGCACTGCTACTGTTTGGAGAAAAGTAGTATGGAGTACCTGTAGCCTCATGCTCCCTAACACAGATCATTTTTCCAAATCAATTATGCAGTTCGTGGCATTATGGAAAGACTATTAAGTTTCCATACTAACTCTATTCAAGAGAATCTTGACCACTCTCACTGGAAATGAAGGCTCCTTATGAAAATTGTTGGTAATGAAAGCTCTTTGACCAAACATGCGGCATACTAACAGGAAAATTGAGACATGAAAAATGCCATCTCTGATATCTTAAAGAACTGGAGAATAAATTAAGCTATTTTTGAGCCTGAATGGCCTAAATTAGGTGTATCATTAGGTGTATCAAAGTTGACAAATACTGCAATTCGACAAGTTTTACACAAAAAGTTCTAACATTGTTTAGCTCTGAGAAAACATCTTTCTGTTGCTGTTACTACTCTGCCTTCTGTGCAAAGACATGGTGCCACTAATCTTGGGGCCTTTGGAGCAAGCGGCAGAAGAGCTTGAACTTGCAGAAATTGCAAAGTGAAGGTGTGTTTTATATGTAATATTGGGCTAAATCTCCTGTCAGTTATACTAATCTAGGGTTTACTGTTAAAACATGATAAAGCCAATGTCTGGAGATGTAAATTTCAGAATTTGCAACTGCAGGTTTTATATTGCTGCAAGTAGATAGGACGTTTTCAAGTGCCCTAGGGAAAGTGCATGAGAAAATAAATGGGTTTTTATTACTGTATCTAGTGGGCATGAATCCAGTCTTTCAGGACTGAGGTTGGACGCTTTGGATTTCTGCAGTGCCATTCATTACGGGTTGGCTTCCGTTGGGTGCACAGAACAATCCATTAAATGACTGCAAATGAAGAGTGAGCTTTTTTAAAAGACAGGCTATAGTGTGCTAGGGCTGAAAGTTGTGCTTGGCAGTTGGAGCTTTCACTTATACCCCATTCAGCCCACACGGATTGCTTCAAAATTTCAGCAAGAAGGTTGTTACCCCCATCCCATTTATCAGCTGACATACTAAAAGCCCTGGTATATTACTGCAACTGAAAAGCTACTGGAAAGCTATGAATTCCAGTATAATTTTAGCAACAGAAACCATACCAGTTTTGAGCTAACATACACACTTTCTCTGCATACATTTTTCAGAATATTTTGCAAGTGTTTATTTACATCTTTGAGTATGTTTTGTTTTAGCTCTGTCTCCCTGAAGAAGCAGATTTTATATGTACATGTAGAAATAGGGGGAGGTCAGTGAGGTGTTCTCTGAGTTAGATAAAAGGGGCAAGAGGGCTTCAAGCGATGAGCATCTATAGACCTTTTCATATGTATGCCATTAAATGAAGCACAGTTCAGATCAGCTGTCGCAAATGAGGCTCTGCACGTGTATGCTGAGGACCCAAATGGAAGCATGGCCATCAGTGCTGGGTCTGTCCCCAGTCAGTGGGGAACCTGTCCCTTCTCGGCCCCCATAGGGCACAAACAGCCCAGGCTGTCACTCAGTGGCCTTGGCTCAAAGCAACTCTCCTGTGCTGGGCTTTGCAGTACAGCTCCAGTGCTGGTGATGGATGTCACACCTCCTTGGCGGTGATGATACCAAAACCTGCCTCCCCCTGTTCTCTACCAGTCCTTCATGCGCCCTTCTAACCTTTCACAGCTTGTTTTAAAAGATACAATACTTTGGCAGCTTGTCCTTGTTACAGTCTCTTCGCTGCAAGATACTTTCAATTATAAACAGCATGGATGGTGTGTGAAGTATCATTAAGCAATGTTACACCACGTCTTTGCTAGCTGCAGACAGGGTAATGAATGAGTGCTAACCTCCACTGCAGTGAAAGATGCAGCAGTTTAACTTCTATAGGTTTTAAAACTGATTTAGTGAAGAAAGAACTACAACCACGGTGCGTATCGCTAACCTGGTTTCAGCTTAGTCCAGTTTAAGCCAGTTTCCGATAGTCTTAAGAAAAGACCAGTTGGGCTATGTATTGCAACTCATCACTTCAAAGTCTCTGACATTATTACCTCATCGAAAGAAAGAAATGCCTTACAAGCTGAGCTAAGCACTAACCAGTGGAAACAGCATATTCTCATTGTACTGACGTTTTCCCAGTCTTTCCCACTCTGTACGAACTCCCTTTTGGTACCGCACGGTGGAACTGGCGAGCCTGCTTTGCCCTGCGAGGATGCTGCTGCCATTTGGGAAGGCTCCCTCCACTGCAACAGGCGTATGAGCCCTGCAGCATTGGCACCAATATTCCATTGGAGGGTGTTCCTTCTGTGGCACAACTTGATGTGATGAAGTCAAATTTTGTGGCTACAGTCTCTCTTGAGTCAAGCGTTAAACTTACATACTCTTCCTGAGTGTTGGTCCTGTAACATTGCTTCTGATCAAAATAGTCTGCTAATTGGGTTTCACTTGGCTAGAAATTGGAAGAATGACAGGGAACAATTAATGTGCTGTGTCGGCGAAAGCAGTCTCAAACAGTAATTCTTGTATAGTAAGAAAGTTGTTATGGAAATGTTTCACAGCTGTATGTAATCCATGTGTACAGAGAGGTGAGATAATGTTGCCTGAGGGATATTGTGTGTGTATCTTACTCTGAGATGTAGATTTTTATTTTCTAAGCCTTAAACCAATTTAATGTAAATATTTCATATCTGGCTTATTCTTAATTCATTTGCATGCCTACCATGAACCAGAGTAATGCATAAGTGATAACTGTGGAGTTTATTGGGCTGAATATGGTCCTGATCCCAGACTTCTGGACTCAGTAGAAAGAGATTTCCCCCTTTCACAGGCACTGAGGCAATGGGTTATATCCTAATTGTTTAATTAAGAGGAAAACCTCTATGGATTTTGTTCTTGTGTATGCATATTCTAAAGTAGCATTATATCATGTTATGGCTGTTAAATTTTCGTTGAGTTTTGGGTTCTTTTTTTAAGGGAAAAATATGCAGGTAGTTCAAATTATTTTGGAGTTTAAACTGCTATTCCTGTATAGCTTTATTACAGGGGCAAGTCACTGCAGCTCTGAAAACCCAGTGATTTACTAGTGAAGTGATATCTTTACAGTGAGGGTATAGATAAGACACTGGTGCTAAGTTTTGGACTTAAGATTTTTCATGTTCTGTTTAAAAATAGCAATTTTGAATGTGATCATTGGAGTGTGAGAAATTGTTTTTTATTCTCTCTCTATGCCATAATCTGCAAATTGCTTAATAGCACAAACAAATGTTACATAAACATTGAGGTTTTCTTTTAAGCAGCAATGGAAGCTTCTTTTAAGAAGCAATCAAAAAAAAAAAAAAAAAGTACTCGTGAAAGGCTTTCACTTGTGGCTGTAGTCCTGCTAAGATCTTGGTTGATTACCGGGCTAGCTTTGCTGTAATGTGCATATTCTGTTCACATCTTTTTAAGATTTACTAGTATTTTCATACCATGAGGTTATGCTAAGAAATCAGTCTTGCTGAAGAGGGAATACGTTTTGATTGTTCTTACAGGATTAAAACTGGTTGGCTGATACTGCTACTCTCAACAGCCACAAAACCCAGTGCTCTGATGGACATTGCCACCCGCTGGGCAATGACGTTGGATCTGCTCATGTGTAAACTCCTACACCCTAGCAGCCTTCAGTCTGCCTATTAATCCACCAGGTCCCTGAGAGTGGTAGCAGACAGCAGTCCGATTTTAATCCCCGTTCACAAATGCTTCAGGGACAGAGTATGTGTGATGGTAGGTTCATACACAGCGCCAGGAAACTGCCTGGTGTGCGCTGAGCTAAACCTGCCTGACCACGTAGAAGTAGGCCAGTAAGTCTGAGTTCAGTTCAGAAATCCTTGATTTTTGGTGCTGGCACGTGCTGAGCGGGGTGTTGTAAAGACAGAAAGCTTTTCAGGAAGCTGTTTCAGCATGTGGGCAGTACAACTTGTCTGTCTGCAAGAAAACTACACTGGTGTCTTTTTTCTGTCTGGGGGATATTCTGCTGATCAGATATTTTTTTCACCAGTAGCCAACAAACAAAATTTGCAGCTGGCAAAATCAACAGTTTATTCAGCTGGTAGGGATTTGGTTTTTCTCTCCTGTTTCTCTCTTCTGTGTTAAACTACAAGTAAATCAATACTGGCATTGAGGCTAGTCCAAAACTTACATGGTATTTTAGTCCTACTCGGTTAACTTTGCTTATATAAGGCTGAAGTAATATATGTTCGGTGTGGGACTAGTTTTCTAGGAGGATATGAATATATTTTGAATTTTCTAAGACCTTTGACAGCCCGGATTGATGTATCCAAAGACATTTTTCTTTCTTTTATGGTTATTCGTGTTTTCTACTGCTTGAGATTGTTTCCATCTTAGCAAAATGAGAGAGATTCAAAAGTCTCTTGATCTAAATCTTTTATTTGTACTGGACCGAAAAGGTATTGAATTGCTTATATGACAATCACTACCTGACAGATGTAACATCTCTTTCTAATGCCCTTTATGCAATGTTTCTTAATGTAAAAAATAGTATAACAAAAGGAAAGAAAATCTGGGACATCGGTTTACCTTCTTTTCTTGTTAAAGAAGGTGAAAAGTTGAATTGTCACAGGTGAACTGAGATTACATCCTGCAGCTAGAGAGAATGTAAAGAGAATTTAAAGAAACCTTTAAAAAAGAAGTCTTACATAGTATTATCAATTCCTATATAAAATAATTTAATATTTTAAATACTGTTTAAATAATTTATCTGTATTTAAAACTAACCTTTTAAAATTTTATGTTTGGAACTTTTTTTGGTGTTAACACTTAAATAAAATTTTTAAATATTAAATTTTTTTTTAAATATTCAATACAATTCAATATAAAAACAGAAGTAGTAATATACATTGTTCACACATAGTATTGTACATGACAGCTGAGCTCTAGAGTGAGCTTTTGAACGTGTCAGACAAGTCATAGCTTAGTTATGGTGAACCCCTTGCTTATCCTCTCTCTGGACTCAAGAGTGTAACGGGTCCTTACCATCAATATGTAGTCTTTACTATTATATACACATAATGTATACAGTATTTCATTTCCATCTCTATGCCCAGAATTGTAAATAAATATTTTTTCCCAGCATTTAGATCAAACTATTGTTTAACGCATACACAAATATTTAAGACACACACAATTTGACAAGAAACATACCAGTTTTGCTCAGCTCAGAGGAAAATTTAACTCACAAATGCAAAATAACGTAACTGAGAAGTTGTCACTGTTGTATTTAAAATTTATAACAATCTTCTTACCAAATGTTTACAGGTTGTGTTAACAGTAGGAAAATGAGGATTCACTTGTCCCCTTGGTGCATTTTTGTTAATCTTGCCAGCAATAAAGGCAGTAGTGTAGGCATGATGCTGGTGTTTTACAGCTACTTTGTCTAACCCCTGGTATTTGCTGACAGAATTACTTTGACAGCATTACAAACTCAGTGTTACAGACTTTGGCAGGACTTCACTAAAGGCCAAAGACCAGTCTCTAGTTTTTAAGCGTAGGCATGTCTGTCATTGATAACTAGGTTTACTGTCAAATTGTAAATTGCTTTCTCCACCTTTCTGTGAAGAACTCCTGTATTTAGCAAGATGATTTCTACAGATACTGCAAATGGATTCTGGTGAAAGGAGCGGTACTCTCATGCTTCCGATATTACATGCGTCATGTATTATGATTGCAATAGTTGTGTCCTATTGTACAAGGCAGGCCCCAAAAGTCTTCATTTCTTCTTGAAAAATTCTTCTCCAAGAGGACCCCAAAACTTTACAAAGACTAAATGGAACGCTCTACATAGCTACTTAGGGATACTTGCAGAAGGAAAAAATACAAATGGAAATCAACATTCACATCAGGAAGGCTAGTCTAGAAACATTACTTGGAAAAGCAGCACATGCCACATGGTATGTAGTTATTCACAAATGAACAAAACTCACATTTCAGATTTTGGGCTCATAGTTTCCTATTCATATGCAATCTACAAACTAGAAACTATTTGCAGGAATTATTGCATGACTAATTCTTAATAATTGTTCCTGAAAATATAACTTCTTCACAGATAATTCTGAGACACAGTTTCAAGATGAGCTTTCAGGAAGGATTTGCATGCTTTGCTCATGTCTTTGGAGTGTGAGATTCTGAATGAACCTTCAAGAAGACAGAATTCACAATCTGTGAGAAATATTCTCCCTTCCTTTCACTTCTCCTGCTGTTTTCTCTGGCATGCAGGTGCTTGAGTGAAGTGTTCACTCAGGTGAGGGACTATAACCTGTGGTGACTCTGGGCTTGGTTTACAGGAAATTTGATTCTACAGCTTTCAAGGGAGCAAACTCTGTATTACCTAGGGAGATTAAGCATTTCAGTCACTTCATTTTAAATCAGCTTAAAAGACAAACCAAGGCCTTGATTGATTTCACAGTAAAAACACGGTACAACAATAGGCCTCCATTTGTGTCTCCGAAGAGCTCAGCCAAAAAGTTGGGATTCAGTAGGATAAAGCAAGCAGTCAGTGCTAAAGAAATCATCACCCACATCTTTTACCGCTCACATCACTGATCAAGAATGTTGATGTGCCAGTGAGAGACTAATTCTCAGCTCTTCGGGTCCTGGTATTCTCAGTTCAGCCCTTTTCATGAAGACATTGAAGCCACATGAAAACTAACCATACTTTGAAGGGAGAATTTTAGAATCAGAAATAACATAAAGGGATGTACTATTGGATTTGCCTTTGCAAATGTCTGTCTAGACTTAAGAGAATTTTATTTATGTCTTAGCCTTTCCTTGGACATATATGCAGTGTGTATGTATAAAAATATATTTATACAGTTTGTAGTTTATATCAGACCTAAGAAACTTTATTATTCATTAGTGCTCTTTGGGTGATAAACTGAGCAGAAAAGGTGCAGTTTTCTGTTGTGGTGTTATGGTGACTCAACAGAAGGAGGTCTTTAAAAGGCTAAGCATACTACAGGTCAATTTTTAAATTAAAACCTTGATCTCAGAATTTAATGGCTTCTTTTTGCTTTAGATTCTTCATTTATGCTTAAGCCTGTACAAGACACTGAGTTACTTTCTCCACATTGGTATCTGGTTAACAGTAGAGACAAGTGTGTGTAATTTTATTTATTTTTTTAAAACAAGTGAGAATAAAGGCATCATAAATCTTTCTTTTTTTTTTTTTTTGATAGTCAAAATGGTCATCATTTGAAATACTGTCTTTCTGGGGAGAAGGAAGTAGTAGTAAACACTGCAAAAATTGCTGCAAAGCCTGATTAAGAATTCAGGTCAAATCCAGGAAGATCTAGAAGAACAAATTATATGGTGTAGCATATTAACTTCCAGGTTTCTAGTGTCTCAGAGAAATTCAGAATCCTGCAAAGTCCCATCTGCTCTATGTAAAATGCATGGAGGGAGTTATGAGTCTGCCTGGTTATGAGTGCGCTGGAGAGCTACATGCCACAACTCAGTAAGAAGTAGTAACTGAAAAGCAAACCATTTCTCCCTTTTCTCTCTGCTGTTTGAACTTCCACCTATTTGGATTTAATCCTCTCCTAACCTGTGTGTTTATGATTACTCATTCAAATAGCTGAGATGGACTACCTTCTATCTTTCATAACAAAGTCTGGAAGAAGTGACATTTCTGGCATTGCCTATCTTTTGTTTTGTAATAACCAGTTCAAAAATGTGTATGAGACAGTGGTGCAATACCCTGTCATTCTGAAGGGACTTGCAGCCACTTTGCATCTCCCACCGAAGAGTGCTCAGAGGAGCTGCACACGGGCAGCCCAGGGAGAAATCTTGGCTTCCCTTCTGAAATGGTGCCGCTGTCCCGAAAGGAACTCAGGACCAGAGAAGGGGGGCAAAAGAAAGCAGACAATGAGAAGCAATATACTTATTAAAAACAAGCAATCAAACAAAAAACACACTCTTATCTGCTACATATCATATCAGAGAATCAGATTGTAGTCAGTAGTTAAGCAAAATCTTTAGACACGGCCTCTACAAAGTTTGGTGCTGACATTAAAATACCAATTGTACAAATGATTGTGAAGACTGAAAATGCCATCAAGCAGAGCCGATCCACAACAGAGGCTGCAAACTTCCACTCATTGCAAACAGCTTCCTCTTCATCCTGGTCTCTGAATCTGTTTGCAATGTATCTGACCTCTTCCAAGATCTTAGCCAAATCTGGGTCACCTTCAGAGGGGTGGCCACTGTGCAGCAGGTTTTCTTCATCTGTTGGTGAGCAGGTCATCCTCCCACAGATCACCCCTGAATCAGTGGTAGGCGTGCAGTGAACCCCTTCCAGCCCTCTAAACCCAATGTATAGCATATTCCCATTGCTAGATTGCTGTCCACTCACAGTGTTCATCTCCACACTTGATAGGCTACATCGACGTTGTTTATGTTGACAGGCAGGACGCACTTTATCTTCCCCTGGTCTTTTCATCCTCAGAAACCAAGCACACCAGTTGAGAAGGATGATTCTTGTCTGAAAGAAAATTTTTGAGAATAAGCATCTCTTCATGCAGCCACTGTCTTTGGGCACTATTGGTATTTTTGCAGCCTGGGTGACTGGCTGGTTCATGGTCTCTGCTTACTCTGCACAGAAGTTCTAGAAAATGGTGCCAGAGTTTTCCAACTGATTAATTTGCCAGTCACTGAGGCTGCTTTCTTATTCTAGAAGTGCTGTTGATTGCCCCGGGCTGACTATCACTATTGGGAGTCCCTCCTCCTCTGATGAGAGTCTCTGTACTGTTGATTCTTCCTTACACTTGGACAGTGCTATGTCAGCCTTTTCTAACTTTACTAGAAACCATGAATAAAAAAAAAAACACTTATGAAAGGAGAGTTACTTTTTAATAGTCTTAATAGCACTGCTTTAGATTTTAGTCAATAAATTACAGTTCTTTCACTCATATTTGTGTTCTAAAATATTAAATTCCCATGACGTTACTGTCTGGAGAGGGCTGCTAAAACAGATGCTAGACTGGACTGCACTGGACCACTAAGATTTGCGATGTTTTGGCTCTGTTCTCACGTTGCTTTTATGACAGTTGATTGTAGAGTTTAGAATATAGTATGGAGAAAAGATGGAAAAAATACTTTTCATTTAAAAAAATACTTTGTAAATTTAATCAGTGTATATCATTTTATTGTTTTCCACATTGCCTTAATGTAGCCTTGCAGAAAAGCACAAGCAGCCAGAGACTGTTCCACTTCAGAAGCAAGCTTTTGTGGTTTATTTCAATCAGACTTTAAGAGCTCATTCCAGTGTTTCTTTTCCAGAGCACTAATGAAATATTATTGTCTCATATAATAATCAAATCTTACACTGTAATTAATATTAGATTTGGCCCATTTATTCTGACTGTGGATTGCCACTCAGAGTAGATATCATATCCAGGCAAACATCACAAGCAGAGACAGATCTTGCCCTGTTACTCTATTTTCAGTATGAAGCTTCACTAAGAAGGATAATATTCCATTAACTGAGGGCTGATCCAAAATCTGTCAGTATCTAAATAATGTTTAATGGACTTCAGCTTCTCAACACTAAAGCTCACTCCTTAACCTCAACCTCAAGTACTCTGTTTTCTGAGGATATTTGGCTCAGTACTAAACGTTTATCCCCATTTATCAAACATGCATCTAAAGATATATACCTTTTATTCACTTCATTGAAATTTATTTTAAAGTCACTACCCCAGAATAGGCATGGGAATATCTCATTATCTCTTGTCTGCAGGGCACTGCTGTATGCACATTCTTTTTGGCTAGTAAGGATAATAATAACTCATTGTTATAGAGAGGAAAAAAAAAGAGAAAGGTCTTTCCATCTTCAGTTGCCATGGGCTGGGTGAGGTCAGGAGGAGTGGACAGTCAGCTGATGATATTCATCAATATATAGTAATCCAATATCAGTGTAAAGTTCTCTGTAAAAACAACCACTCACAGAAGTACATTATAAAGAAAATCTTACGTGCTTAGAAAAAGACTTTAATTTTTCTTTGCGCTTTACAAATGTTCTTGACCAGAAATGCGAAGACAAGGATTTTCAGAGCAAGTTTCAGTTCCACTTTAACGGCCATCTTTAACAAGTGCTTTTTAGGCTATTGATTTTCTCTACGCACAGCAGTGAAATATGTAGCAGCTGCACAGTTGCACCTTGAGGGTAGTGTATTTCATGCATTTATAATCTCCATCAGCACCTTACTCTTTGCTTCTACCTGTTTCACTTCTGACAGCTGGAGCTTATTTGAAAGTCATCTTCATTTATATATTTAGGTTTTAGCAAAATCTAGAGTTGCTTTTAGCTGGTGTGAAGGAGATTCTGAATATAGAAGCAAGTTGAGATATATTCATTCTCTCTTGCACGCACATGCTCTCTAAGAAGTCAGCCACATAAAAGGTATCTGGACATCTAATTTCTGGTGAAACTACTTTTCAAAACAAATTTAGGAAGGATTTATATGATTTTAAAAGTAAAAAGTAAACACGGGTCACTAGCTACTCTGTCACATCCCTGAGCTGGACATCTATGCAATGGATAATGAATGAAAATCAAACCTTACCCATTTAGGCATTTTCCCCCCATCTGGATCATGATGATGGTATTGCAGAACAATAACAGTGACAACAACAGAAAGACCAACAATAATCATTGTGCTGGCAAAATACTGAGCTGCAAAATAAACAGATAATTATAGCAATAAACTTTGGCTGGTACTGCTTTTTAGCTACTATAAAGGGGTGTTTATATACGTGCATACATAGTATTAAGGTTTTTAATAGTGTTGTGGTGCACATACTGCATTAGGTACTTGTGAAAGATTTCTCAAAAGTTGAAAGAGCAGCTGTTATTTTGATAGGATAGCCAGCCTCCCAGTTGTATGGGGGATCACACCCATCAGACTCTCCCATCAGTTAGCAACATTTTTCTAGTTCAATTGTAATAGCCCATTGTACAGGTGGTAATTTGCCTTACTGCTGGCCTTTGTGCACAGTCACTGCACCTCAGCTGACAAAAAATAAGTGAATAAAAGCTGTAGTTTGCTTACCAATTAAGGGCACAGAGTCAGATGTTGCTGGCATAATTTCAGCCACAAGTAACATGAAGACAGTGAGAGACAATAAAACTGTTATACCTGAAAGATAAACATGAAGTATGAAATTAGATCAGAAGCTTGTAGTTACAAGGCAGTAAGAAGCAGAAAATGAATCTGAAAGAGTGCTCTGTGCAAGCTGCATCTCCGCTGTTACCCTCGCACCAGCAGATCAGTGGTACTCCTTTTCTTTCTTGTACTATCTCAAGTTCTGGGTAGCAGTGCTGCCAAACTAGTACCAAAGTTTGCACAGACCTGTGTGGTTTTAGATCCTTGTACCTGTTCAGCTTTTATCACCATTTACTAATTGGCTGACGTAAATCAAAGTAATTCTTGCTGCTTGTTTGCTTTAGAAACATAGTGTGATTTTGAGTATTTAAGCATATGACACTTGATTAATTGGTGTGGAAGCTACAGGTGCTGTAATGCGTAATATGTCTGAACAACAGATTTGCTGTCTTGGAAAGACTTTGATATCTTTTGATATTAGCTGTTGGGTTCTGGCAAGTGGCTATGCCCAAGCAGTCTTTACTGTTGATTTTTGGAGTTTGACTTCTGTTGCTCAGTGATGAGTTCCCATCTTTGCAGAACAAGACTTAACTCTTCTCTCAGGACCAGTCTTAATCAATAAGGAGTCATTGCCATATGGAAAATCATTTAGGAACAAAGAATTAGTCTTAAAATATGGGGAGGGGTTTCTTGATTAGGAAGGTTTACTACTCAATTAAACCATGTTCTGGAGAAATGTCGATTTTGTTTCTATCTTTTTTTGTTTTCTATCTTTTAAGAGCTATATTCATTTAGTAGAAGCTAGTGCATTTGCAGTTTTGTATGGGGCAAAAAGTTTCATTACATATTTAACCTCCACCTCAAGGCTCAAGTACTCAGATCTGTTTCACAAACCAATAATAAATAAATAAAATTCACTGTAAAAATTGGAATAGGAGCAGTTAGAATCAATCTTTCTGAGAAGGCATCCTAGACTTCTAATACAATTCACTATTAAAAGGAAATATTAACAAGAATTCCATGGGAAAGTGTTCAAATGCATATTTGTAAAATCAAGCTTTACTCAGTGAATGTGGGATTTTCCGTCAGCAAATAAATGTCAAAAAATGAAACCCTGCTTCTTAAGGAAGGTAGTCAGGAATTGTCATACTTCTGCTTGGTTGGCTGGAATTTCTCCATTTCACAACTTGAGTGTACCCCAAGCTGAGAGCATGGGCGAAACATCACACAGCTCCGACATCAGTCAGTAAAAACAGCTCCTGAGCCAGAAGAGGGCACACAAGCTATTCCTCCTTGCCTACCAAGACTGTTTAAAAAACTTTAAAAACGACACCTTCTTTTGTTTTGGTCATGTTTTACAATATCCTATTAACGATTTACCTAGTGAGATCTTTTCTCCCGAGTCTGCTGGAAGCAAAAAAACTAACAAAGCAAGTGCCGATATCAGTACACAAGGAATAAGAAGATTGAGTCCGTAATAGAGGGTCCTACGTCTCATAGTTACTGTGAACGTTACATCTGGGTAGGGTTCTTTACAACATTCATAAAAACTCTCAGTTCTCTTCCCAGGAACCCCTGTGTAGGAGGGAAGAGAAAGAAAACCAGAAATTAATGTGAATAAACTGTATATTATTTAGTGATTATTTTTAAAAAGGGATAAGTGTAGCTTTCTAAGTTTTAATATAGGTAAAACTACTTCTTTAACCTTAATTCCCAATTAAGTAATTTCTGTCAGATAACAAAGGAAAATCAGGTAAAAGATACTCGCCGAATTCAAGTAGCAATTTTGTCACCTACTTTTTTCTGTTAATTTTCATCTTACATCTGTTCTGAGTTCCAAATGCCACTAGCTAGGTAATTTATTAATTTATTTTCTGTCTTCATTTCCCAATCAGTATTCTCCATTTCAGCAGTGGAGACAAGGCTGCAAGGTCACAGTGTAAATAACAAATCAAGAGCTTACCTACTAAATCCCACTCTCCATTTGAAATATAGCCAGATATATCTGCTTCTTGCATTTGTAAGTCCAAGGACCAGCCTCCGTAAGTCCAGGACCCAAACTTCAGGTTACACTTCTGAACATCAAATGGAAACCAGCGCACATCTATGTAGCATGAGCTTTTAAATATGCCTAGGTAGGATTTTAAACAAGAACACTTAATTTAAATGCTTCTTCGGCATAATCTCATGTACCTTTTTTTAAGCAGACCTTGTACTACATTGTGCCCTCTGTTTTTAACTTGTGAAGCATATTTAATCCCAGTTGTGTCTTGACGTGTAAATATCAGAAGTCAGTCATAGAAAAGGGAAAGAAATGCACCATTAATGTATTGGTGTTATAAACTATTTTTTTAAAATACACTTCTATTTTGGCACATAGTGGGAGAACAGTTAGAGAAGAGCTCATATTTCTAGATACTGTATTTCAGAAAGAAGCAGAATATGCAATCTGCTAATCTATTTCTTTTAGTGAATAAAATAAGAAATTCTGAAAGATTATTTGCTGTATTATTAGATTTACATGATCTAGCATCTTATTTTTTATTTGTTAAGTAAGGCCCTGTCGTTTAGCAGCTTTGAGAATTGAATTGAAACAACCCCCACTAAAATGAACATCTTAAATCAAAAGAACAACAGGCAAACCCCTAAATTCCTCTGGGGATCTTAGATGGAAGTGCTAATTTGTCTGGAAAGCATCTGGCTCTCTTGCTGTAGTTTCTAAAATTCAGATTCTAGGAAGAGTTAATTCTAAGAATTATGGTGAGTGAGTTTGGGAACAGACACAGTATTCCACTGCTATACATCTAGAGAGTCAGTGATATACTTCTGATATCAAATAAATATCAAACACAGGCTACTTTACTTTCAGACTAGAAATTGTTTTGATGAGGCATCCAGTGAGTCATTTCAAACAGAAAATACATCCAAGATATTACTAAGCATCTTATCGTAAAGTTAATGTAGAAGAAACAGCTAAATTAATGAAATAAAGTTTTATTAAGAGACATTACCATGGCTTTAATAAATAATATCTTTTTATATTAAGGGCTTTTATATATCCACACTTCTGAAATAATGCATTACAATGGAAGAATTTACATAATTGCAATAAAAAATTCATTATGAATCTAGGCTTAAATCTATCAGGTGATGCTAGCTAGCTAGATAAAATATCAGAGAATTGATGTCAAATTTGAAACCACACCATATGTAAGTACTCTGAGTTACCAGCATCTATGAGGTGAAAACAGCCTACCTGGTGGCAGATATTGGCAATGTCCCGAAGAATTGACTAAAACATTAGTATGAAATGTAGCATCAAATCTTTCATCGGCACTAGAATAGAGAAGAAACAAAATAGGTTATATGTTCTTTGGCTGAAGAATATCTGAAACAAATCCATTCTTTTTAAAAGGATTATTTCTCATTAAAAACTTGCCAGCTTTTTCTCCTGTCACCATTTTTTTGTGGGCTCAGAGCAACTGGCCCGATACTGTTGGATTTATTCCTCATTAACAACTGTAAGTGAAGGTGAGCCACCTCATTCTCGCTGCTTGCCTACCCCACTATTCGTTACAATGCCTTGGCTCTATTGATTTCCATTTGGAAAGTAAGCACTTTTAAAAAACTTCTCAAGCAACTATACAGGGAAATCTGTTCTCTTGCTGTCTACATTAACCACAGCTAATGAATACAGAGGAGATAGATACTCCAGTGTCTCATCCTACCCCTGGGCATGGGTGAGCAGTATTACTACATGCTACACGTAAGACTGTTTAATGCAGCTTCTGCCTTCATTATCTATTTCAGAACCCACTAACTGGGTTCAGAAAAAAAAAAAAGAGAGATCCTGTTAGAGGTGTCGGTGTAGTGGTGCTGGCCAGGACCACCATGGTGTGTTGTTCTCACAAGTTTCTAGAAAGGAATCGTATTGCTACTTGGACAGTGCTTCAAATTATGAATTGGCAGCTGCTGCCAAGAAAGATCTCATCTACGCCTGACATGATGATCCAGGAATTTACGAGGCATTAAAATTTTAAGAACTTCTAGATGGGAAACAACCTATTTTCAAATATTTAGATGATGAGATAAAGGCTCCTTCCTATGAAAAGTTTAAGTTTGCTGACTTAAACCACTTGATGAAGATGTTGAGATTACTTGCCATTGGAATGGTTATACACTCATACAGCATTGTGCCCTAGCTCACAGTTCCCATTTACTATTGCAGGCTTTTGTGGTAAGGTACTACAGATTCTAATCTATACATCCTCTAAAGTTTGGGACCTAGGTATTGAAGAAATTGTCATAGTTACCGAAACTGGTGCCTCAACTGAATTGTACAGAATGTACTGGGAAGGTACTATCAGTGAATGATCTTTGCATGCCAAAATTATTTCAGGAAATGCTGTGTTGAGTTTGCATCTGATGGCTGTTGGCCCTGGTTATAAACATAGGCTTCTTAGGCTTTCATTTGTGCAGGGGATAAGCAACGTGAGACACAGTCTACCGGACTTCCTTGTGTTGTTTATAGTTTCCAAAGTCACCTTGTGGGGACAGGTTGGCACACAAGGCAAATGCAGTGCCAGGCACTCTGGGGCAGGGCAGAGGAGGTAGCCTGAGCCTCGGGGTCTGGCTTCTTGCTGCAGTCTATGCTTTTGTTTGGCTGAAATTGTGTTGTCTCTAGGGTGTTTTGGAACATGACAAGTCTCTGACATCTCTTTGCCTGTTTGTGGTTTAGTATCTCGTAGTTTTCTAACCACCTTCTAAAACATGTCTGAAAAATACAGTAAGATAAAATGGGGAGAAAGTGAAATATTCATAATTCTAGCAGAAAATAAATGATAATAGATGGTATGTCTTTCCAGCAAGAAAACCCATACTGAAATATTCTTTTTTAAAAAGAGGACCTATTCTGATGCAAATTTTGTATCTCAGAAGCTAAACTAAAGCAATTGTTATTTCTGTCATTGTTACTTTGCATTTTATTTTCCCCTTGTGTATTTGAAGAAATTACTTTTAAAAATTATCTGGACTGGCCTGTGAAATATGCAGACAAGAAAAAACTAAATTCAAATAATTACTTGCCCATCTGGAGCTGCACTTTTTCCTGTGGTAAGCAGAAGGCTCATAGTGTTGAAAATCTTTGCAACTGTTTAATTGAAACTCTGAAAACAAGTAGAAAAGTCTAAATGTTGTGTATGTAGCATGAATGGATTCTAGCACTGCGAGGGGAAAAGGCAATGCTAAGGCAGCTGAACTAATGCAGCCCGCTCTACTTCAGATTCACAGCTCGTGGCTGGATCCTCTGAGTTCATGTTGCAGCTTCTCGTCTGGTTGGATGACTAATTGTTCTCCCTCCTCGTCTTGGCTGCTCTTTTCATGAAATTTGTAAGAAACTGCTGCTGCTGAGAGAGATCTCTACTGATGGCACTGCTAAATTTGGCAGAAATGGATTCAGAGGGTGTTGGGGAGGGGCAGCAAGAGGGATCATACACAAACACGTATATTCACACAGGTGTGCATGCTCACACGTGCGTATGGCTCGTTTCCTTTGAAAACCAGACTTAAAGTCTTGCAACAGGTTTCTGTATTAGAGATAGACAATTAATTGCTTTGACTTGAAATTAATAAGGACTACATGATGACACTCAAACAAGTAGTAAAATTTAGGATGTAAAAACATCCGTGCCCCACAAATTACTTGTAAAATGGAAAGTAATGACTAGAAATAAAATTCTTAGCCTCCTAAGCTAGATTCTATTCTCTTCCCCTCAAGCGGAGGGCAGTTAAGCACCAGAGGGTTGTTTCCTAGACCTTGCTGCTGTTTCTGGTAATTGGCAAAAAAAAAAGTTTCAAAAGGACACAAGCGATGGAGGAATCTGGGTTTCATTGCTCTGTGACTTCGCCTTTCATAAGACACATTCTTAAAAGAATGTCAAAAGGTACTCAGACTCAAATACGAATATTTTTTTTCTTAAAAAGAAGCATATGGGTTTTTTTACACTATGCTTGTAATTGTTTTTTGAAATGTAGTGCTTCAATTGGGAATGCACAAGCAGCCAAGCCTTAGCTTGATGGGACTTTGCACTCAAATGTAATGATAGAAAACTATTTCTGCTACATTTCTTCTTCAGACTAGAACCACTTGAATGTACATTGAGATGACAAAGCTGTATCTAGCAGATACAATCCCACTGGGACCCATATGGAGAATCTCAGGTTTATAAAATTGGAGAAATAAAACTGTTAAAATGAGAAATAACTACCAGAATTTTTGTTATTCCAAGACTATGTGGCCATTTGGAAAATAAGTAATAAGTCTAGTAAAACTAGCAAAGTGGAAGAGAGCCATAGGTGACACTAACACAGTTAATCCTGGGGTTTGTACGTAGACCAAGATTTTCTTCCCTTAGAAAAGCTACAGATGAACTGGCCCTGGTCTCTTCACAGTAGACTGGTTGTAGAATTTAATACAGCTGCCACAAGTTTCCCTGTACTAGGCTGCAGCAAGATGCATAAGGACTCAAGACATAATGAAACATGTATTCATTAAAAAGAAAAATTAATTTATAGTTCATTAATTTCTTTGTAACTGCAGATGCATGTCCCTAGTGAAGTGTATAGAAATTGAAAGCATCTATCTCAAAATACCATGTCAGTATAAGAGAACATCATAACATTCCCAGTGCAATTTCATGCAGGAATAAGAATTTGTTTTAAATAGCTTGGCTCTCTGACTAAACACTGAATAAGATTTTGGATTAAATATGTGTTCAAAATAGAAACACTAGAATAATTACTGCGTGACCATGCCGTAGTTAACAATCCCAAGATTCAAAAACCTGTATTAACAGACAATTTCAGATTAAGTTACCCTTGTCATTCTATAAGGTGCTTCAGCTACAGTTAGCATGTATGTATTAATATTACTAATTCCTAAAAAAATTACCCTTTCGTTTTGGATATACTTACTTAAATATTGAAGCATAAATCCTCAGACGCACTGAAAGTCTCTCAGGTATGTGATATATGTGAGGAAGAATATTGTCATAATTCATTCTTTTGGAAGCCTCTAAACTGCTGCTCTACAGTACCAGTTTTATGGCATGCACAGTATGTTATTCAGCAGAAGAATAGAAATGATGGTGTGATTTGTCAGATTCTCACAAGAATGCTGTCATTTACAGAATCAAGGTAACAAGGAATAAATGCTTAAGACAACAAATTTGAATTGAAAAATACTCTAAGCAAGATTAATGTTGCAACAATGCCTGTCCAGGTTGCATGGTGCTCCATTTCGTGTACAGAGCACTTGAAAGGTTTTTTAGGCTGGTGTGTGGGCAACTAAAGCACCAATTGGCATGCTTAAACCAGAAACAAGAAGTAATCTTGACAGGCAGTTACCCTAAGTGTGGTGAACTCTAGTGGGGATCACCTCAAATCATTTAGTATTAATTGTACCTTCGAGAGCAACACTGTAGCATGCTGTAAGCAAAGCAGGAAGGAAGGGACTGGAGAGAAGTAGTAAGTGGGTGACAAATGCCATCACTGGCTGCTGTTACCACATATTACAGTTCAACACCACCTGTGACAGTGACATTGCTCATAAAGGTGATCAGCAAATGGCAAAAGGGTGCATAGCTGCAGCTGATGTATTGAGCACAGCTATTCTTTAGGTCTTGTTGCAAGAAAAAGCAGCTCCTGAAGTGGGGAGGGGAATCCAGGTTGATAAACACAGGAGGGGTGTAGTGTTAGTAGACATATGGCAGAGAAACAGAGGAAAAAAGTCATTAGGAAGACAAAAGGTTCATGCCATCCGCATGGGCAAAACAATAACAACGTGCTCTGGCTACCACAAAAGAGCCAGGACAACATGTACAGAGCCGATGTAAAGTCTTCCCAGTGCCTGGGGAGCAGTACACAGGCCCACAACAACTACAGAAAAAGGCAAGTTGCTAAAGAGCGGACAGCTCTCAGTGCTTTGTATTTTTAAACTAAATAAATTCTGCAATGGGAACTGCCATACAATGGTGCAGCCAAAGAATCTCTCAATGTCAGCCAAAGGTTCTGCAGTGGATTGATGGCAATCTTTCTGTCCCTGAAATAAGCCCAACTCAGAACAGATAGTTTGAAGAGGAGAGCAGCAAATATTCTAGCTATTTTTGTAGCAGGAAGAAAGAATGACGCCAAAACTGTTGACATGGGAAGATGCAAACATACTTACTGGCATATACTTATCCTGCCTGTAGTGAAACCCAAACTAAAACTAGACAAGTCATTAAAAGTCAGATTTGAATTCACCATTAAACCTTTAGATCAAACAAATAATTTAAGAGGAAACGATCACTACCTGTATCGTTAAACACAGCCCGAAATGTTCAGTTTTCCAATCATCTCACAAAACCTAATTAGAATTGATGGTAGGGAGGATCTCATTGTTTATGAAGTATTTGCAAACACGACCTCCTGTTGTGTAAACAGGAGACTAGTAATTTTCCAGTATTTTGAAAACCTAGAAAGTTTTGGAAAATTTCAAAACCGTTTTGATGAGATGATTATATTATTTGCCTTGCCTTCTCTTTGCAACTGGGCAGGGTGATAGATAGTCTCATCTAGGCTCCCTCTCCCACAAAAGGTTGGACCAGTTGATATTTCAAGGCCGCTTCAAACCTGGGCTATTCTGTGATTCTGTAATTCTATGATCTTCTCTCCTTACCCACGTGAAAAAAAAAGTGTGTCTACCTGTTATAGAGAAGAATATCTGGCTTCCAAATCAGTCCATCAGGAAAACGGACATTCTTCACTCCTGGGTATTCAGACACGTTCCACTGTAGATAATGATCTGTCCAGTACTAAGACATACACAAAAAAGTAAGTTAGGTTATCTCATCCGCTGATTTGCTATAGTTCTCTAGGGACTGGATGGTCTGAAAAAATAAGTGTTCTCTTGTTGAAGAGATACTATTTACCTTCAGGCAGTGAAATGTTTGGAAAGGGTGAATTAAGCCACCTAGAGCTCAATGGAAAGCATAAAAATCTCATTTTCAATTCACACTGCAGTGCTCGTAACAGCCTATAAAAGAAGATTTGGGGTGCTTGTGTTTTATTGTTCGTGCTCTCTCAAGTGCCAGTGTGGAATAGAATAGATTTTCTTTTACAAGTCATATGTTAACTTCAATTATGTTTCTCTTCATAGAAAACCGTTTTCTGTTGGAAATTCTCAGGTTGTAATAACTTGATTATAGACACGAGGTAGAGCAGCCAACAGTCACTGCTGACGGGGAGAACAACTGCAATGGCAGGACAGTTAATGCCAGCATAGAAGGTCTCAGCAGCTCCCATGGCCTGCAGTCAGGCAGCCTGGGGCGCAGATGCTCAGCCCCGCTGCAGCATCCCTTCTGGCTGGCCCATACTGCACTCCAGCCACCCACCCCAGGGACTGTTTGTGGCCCCTCCAGCTGGCCCTGGCTGCCAGCAGAGGCAGGAGACTGCCACAGTCAAACCAAGAAGGCTTTCATCTGCGTTTTGTGCTGCTAAATCCCAGACACTGTCATTGAAACATATGGTCATGGACAGTCAGAAACAAAAGTGCTGCCCCAAACTGCAGGCAGCTGAGTACCATGGCAGCTCGAGCAAGCTGGTTACCTCTAGGCCTCCTGAGAAACATTAGAAGGAATTACTGTATTTTCCTGAAACTGAGGTCATACTTTATGCCTTACTAAGCAGATGAATCGTTGGGATGCAAGGGTGGTTGGTTACTGTTGTATGCAAAAGGTATGAATAAGATAGTTAATTTTGTTTCACAAAATTTATTTTTTCTTGTAATTTCTCTGCTTCATTATATTGTGTCTCTCTCAATACCCATATTATGTTATTTGCATTAATTTCTCGTTGCTGTAGGCATCACATAACTTAGAGTGAGAACTTCTCCAGATTTACAGTGCTGTTGTAATGCCAAATGTTAGTCTTTTAAATGTAAGCTTTGAAATGGGTGAGTAAATGTACAATTTTTATCCCTTCAACAATCTAGCGGCCCTTGTTAAAATCTCTGAGAGACAACAAGGTCAGAAAAAAATTCCAGTGGGTAGTGTGAAAGTAATGTTATTGATCATCCGTGTAGGGTATTCATATAAAATTGTTGTATATAATTCCTTGCATTACTGTCACAGGCAAGTTGCAGTTTGCTGCACCAAACAAGTCCCCAGTTAGCCTCACGCTGCAGGTATTCAAAGTCATCCTTGTACCTCTAGAACAGAGCTCTGTAAATGATCAGTTTGCTGTGTGCAGCACATCTAATACCATTCATCACACATCTTTCGTAAAGCTTTTACTGTACAATTTCTTGGCCTGTGCTTCCATATTTATCTCAGTCATTTTTACTATGAATTTGTAGCATGTTTTCACCTGGACAAATGATCAGACTTGTCCATTGCTTTTTCCTTTTGCTTTACAGATAATAGTTTTTTACAGAAATCTTAAATCCGAATATATGATTGGCGTTCATATTTTTTTCTTTTCACTGCCCACAATATAATATTTATATCAATAGAGCCATTATTTCTTATTCTAACTTCTTTTAGGAGTTATTGTGGCCGACATGATGTAGCACAGGGTGACACTGAATGATGTAAAGACAGTCAAAGGGTGATAGAAAACTTAAAGTCTGGATTAGAGATAATGTTAAGCAGATTGTACAGTTGCTCTGTTTAGCCATGTGTACAAAGTGCTTACCCATCCAGCTGCCTCATTTAGTTTTAACTTTAGAGCTATGATCTCCACTGTAGCTGAAATACATTTGATGCGTATTAAAATAGCAAAAGCTCAGGGTACCTGGGTTAGTATGAATCTGTGTGAGACTGGGCCAGGCTCCCGCTGTAACTTAAATCAAGTTTAAGATTTTAATACTGAACAGTATTGCCATGGAGATAGTGGTCAGGATCAAAGAGTCTGCATGTGTAAATACTAGGCTTATATTCCCCTTGCTCCCAAGTTAGTTTTTGTATTTAGGTATTTCAGTGATCATTAGATAAACTATATTTAAGATAAATCTCTGATTATACACACACCTGTATCAAGAAAGGGAGTGGAGAGGGAAATTCAGGGAAGAACTTACCTCAGACCATTTCGCATAATAAAATGACATATGTTTGCCTTAAGCATGCTTTGGATCTGTCTAGCATACCATTAATAGACAGTTAATATAGAAACACCTTTCTTTTGTGTGTACGTTGTACATGAGGAATGGCTACATTTTTGTAGTCATCAAGTGATCAGCTCATTGCAGTCTTAACATGCTCCACATAGAATATGTGCTAAGGTGAATAAAATCAAAAGAAATACAGAATATATAAGAGAATCAGGAATTTCCCTAGGGGAAAAAAACCCTAGTCTTGAAAAGGATAAGGATGCTGTGGGATAAAAGAGAAGGAAAAGAAATGATAGCTGCTTGAGTATAAATTGTCATCTGTTTTCCTGGTAAGAAATCATAGCAACTGTTGTCATTATAGCTCAAAGCCAACAACATATTATATTTGACAGTTTTAATATTACTGTACAACAAGCCTATAAAAATAACATGAGCTGAATGCTTCTTCTGTGTCAACTTTTCTTTGTGAATAAATGGACTAGCCATGCTTTCCTTTGTAGCTCATCAAAATAGTCTTTCATTTGTTTCCTAAGGCCTACCATGGTGCAAAAAAGGTGCTCTGCAAAAAATGTTATAATAAAAGAAAGAAGAACACATTTAAACTGAATGAGCTGGTTAAAGAAACTGAGAAGTATAAAGTTTCTGTGGAAGCAGCATGCTTATCTTGAATAATAAAACTCTTCTGTAAATCTTAACCCAAACAGTTCCGTTTCTGTAATGCAGAAGGGAAGTAAATTAATGGAAAATTCTCATCCTAGCTGCTATAGCATGGAGAGAGCTCCCCATATCACCCCATCTTTGTAAAGCACAAACTTATGGTAGAAATGTTTTGTGGAAGCATGAGGTGTCCACAGCAGTCAGCACAGTAAGAAGCATCTTGTTAATTCTGAATCTTAGAATTAAACTAATGCAAAAAAATAACCAAGTCAGAATAAATTTGTGTAGGCTTCTTTGCTTAGGAGTAGCTCTCTTGCTAGTTAACCTTACAGAGGAAATAAATTCAAAATGGTTGCACTAAGTTCTTGAATATTCTATTTATCGAAAAGTGAGTGAAACTTACTCCTGCCCAGCAATGCCTGCCAGGAGTTAATGGGGGCAAAGTTCTCTGCTGTGGTGTCTAGTGGTGGTATTAGTTATGGTTAAGTAGTAGGACAGGATGTGAAATTCCATGACAGCTATGGTAACTAACTATTGCAACAAAAGGTAAAATAAAGCTACTGTTTGAAAAATGAACACCCTCTGTGGGCAAAACAAACCGGGAAGCCAGGAAAAAGTATACTGTTCCCAGCTGAACGTTAGGAAACTGAACTGGTGTTCCAGTACCCTTTTTAGTCATGTAACTGAGATACAGACCTTGGAGAACTAACATAAAAAACTTCTCATCTTCACAGTTAACTTCTGATGACAACCTATATCTAAACAACAGTGTTTTGAACAACATAGGAACAGCACAGCCATTTTAATTAAAATCCTCTTGCAGTTTCTTAAGGAGATAGGAAAGCAAGTGGGATGGCAGAGACATTCAGTTAGGACAGTGGCAGCATCTCTCAGGAGATAATGAACCTCTTTGGAACAATTTTTCCCATATATCAGAAGAACCATCTGGCGGTTTTCAGAGTGCTGATCAGAACAGCTATTACAGATGAAATGCATTTTTTTGCATGTAGAGTTCTCTTTCACAGTCAAATGATTGACCACAACATAGTGGATTTGTTGAAAGGCTGATAAGGCTCCTGCACCTACAGTGGTTCTGCCTGGGACTGAACCAACTACAGTGAGTTAGTAACTTACTTAGATGTAGTGACGCAAATTCTTAAAATTTTCAGAAATACCTAAAACAACATCAAGACCTAAATCTCAGCCTTACAGTTTTCCATTCAGCTTAGCTTTGTCCACTATGCAGCAAGACATGCAACAAAACCTTGAAAGTCTCCAAAATTCAAATTCATTAAACTCAAAAAACAACAGGGGAAAAAAAAAAAAACATGCTTTTTTTCAAAACTCACCATTTGTAGCCAGATGTTTGTTGTTAATACTTGATTCTTTTCATCCTGAGAGGAAGGAGAAAAAACCAAATCACCGTTTAGTACCATACACTTAGAACAACACTCTTAAATACATTTGACTACTCTGAAATAGTCCTTTGTGCTTAGGTACCTTTTAAAGCAAAGGGATCATTGCCTCGAACTTAACTGCAGCAGAAGTTTTCACAGGTACTTTTTCATGTATTTCATATTACCACAGTCAATCAAACTGTTTCCTGAGGTATCCTTCTGCCAGACTCTTCCCTGGGGCTCCTTTAATAAAGAATCTCAAAAGGCAAAGCAAATTACAGTAGGGCTTGCCTGTTTCACCTTCGTTAGCAGCAGCCCTCTCACTAATTAACCTGACAAGCCAGACATATGCAGGTAACAGAAGAAATATTGAACAAAGAAAGTGTGCCTAAGCTGAGGTGATGTGTGCTGAGGCTGTGTTGAGTAGCTTCCTGAGAGGCAAGTAGCATGGCTGATAGCAGTGGAACTGTTCAAAAAGTGGTGTATCAGTTTTACCAGAAAACTGTTGTCAGGGCAGAACATTATTATTCTGCCTGAAACAGTTCCAATTTGAAGGCCTTCCCCCTTGCCTCCTTTGACAATTTGATGTAAGTTCAGGTGACACAATACGTATCTTAATACTGCAGTTAATTAAGAGTTGAATTCTTCACTCCTCAGACACAGGAAAATGTTATTGATCTTATTTCTGTGGAGGTACTGTATCAGTATCCACCTGGGTTGTGTGAAGCTGATGGAATATACTAGCTATACTGTCAGTATTACACATTCCCCAAAGGGAATGCACAATCCCTATCCCAACACCGGACAAAGCTTCATTTATAGTCTATGGTAGTGTCATAGCAAGTCACTCATACAGCAGCAACTGTCAGAGTTGCTTGTACGTGTAGACCTCTGAACTGAAATCTGTCACTCTTGAACTTAAATGTTGTTCTGAAAAGCAAAAAGATGTCCAAACCCCCCCTATATGTAATCACATTTCATACCCAAAAAAAAGAGATTTCTTTTTTTTTTTTGATAATACTCTTTACTAAAGGTCAATATTCTTTACTCTTTTGCTGCTGTTCAGTGGACTTCTAAACAAGCAAAAGTCCTGAGAGACCTTTCACAGAATCACAGAATTGTCAGAGTTGGAAGGGACCTTTAGAGATTTATCTATAGGCGATCTATAGATCTACAGCCGAATTGCCCAGAGCACATTACTCAGGGCTGCATCCAGGCGGGTCTTGAAAATCTCCAGAGAAGGGGACTCCACAACCTCCCTGGGCAGCCTGTTCCAGGGCTCTGTCACATCACCCTTTAATTGAAGCCATTTTAGAGAAGCACAATAATAAAAAGTGACACAGCATGTAAAATCAAATACAGTGCAAGGGATAGTGGCATTTTTAAAGCAAGTGAAGCCTTCTGAGGAGGAGCATCAGTAAATGTGTGCCAATGTTACTAGGTCATGTATAATTACAACTAAATGTACAACATACAGACAACATTTTAGGTAAAGATCAATATTGCGCATTAATAAAGTCTGCCCTCAAATGCACGTTCCTACTTTCCTTTAAAGTGAAAAGTAAAATAAAAAGTACAAGGAAGCACACACCACAGCTTGTGATTCAGCACTTCTCCGCTCTATTTTCTGCTTCATCGCCTCCAGGAGCCTTACTTTTTCAAAACTATCTCAAGTGAGCACCTCATTTAAATGGCATCCTGGGGAAACAGGTCTCCTTAACCCTTTGGTTTCAGGACTACGTTGTTAACCTGCATTGAACTAGCATGCTGAAGGCATTGCTGAAGATGTCAGCCAGGCAAAGCAGTAATTAAGTTGCAATAATAGCAGTTATTCTCTAGTCATACAAACATTAATTTGATGCCTCTCTCAAAAACCTGCTTATAGTGTTAGAGCACAACAAAACTAGTTTGCATGGGGCCTTTAATTCATGAATGAAGAAACAATCCTTAAGAGTTCATTCATTATTACCATGACCTAAACCGAAAGTCTATAGACAAGTGTTGCAAATTAAGGACATGTAAAACCTATATATGTTTCTATTCATCACAGCCATTTTTAGGTCAGATGTAAATACTACCAATGATAAATTATCTTTAAAAGTCTGATAGCATTTCTCAAAGCTCTGTGTGCTGTCGCAGATGAACACGACAAGTTCCTATAATGCAATGCCCCATCTATTGCACCCGAGCAAAGCTGAGAGGGCTGCTGCTGTGTGGTTTCTCTGCAGGGTAGACAGTAGTTGTTTTGCTTTGCACAGGCGTAACTGGCTACCCAAAAGTGCAGAGCAATTCAGAATCCATTATGTTGTGGGAAGCTTGTTTCAGGACTATTAGCTGAATGGCGTGTGCTCCTGCATGGTTAAATTATGAGTTAAACTCACATTTTATTCCCAGTGTGATCTCTTTATACACATGAACGGCCCCAGCCTTAGATTAGTGATGTTTCAAAAATTCCCTTTTCTCTAGCAGGAAAAGGTTGTACTAAAGCTGGAGTGCTTAAGCTAACGATACGCCGTGGGGATTTATTTTGAAGCCCTGAGCGCACAGCATAGTCGGATGAACTATTTTAGGAGTACCAGAAAGGAGCTGCACTATCAAGCAGCACACATCACAGGAGCAGGCTAGAGAGCCATGGCGGAGCAGTCAGACTGGCAGAGCTGAGGGGGACAGTGGGCTTTTAATCCAGCGGTGGTGCTGGCAGGATGATTCAGCTGCTCGCTGCACCACCAGGCAGCTGAGCTCACTCTGCCGTCGCGGGCTCACCTGCGGGAGACTCTGCAGATGCATTCTGAAAGCCGGGAGTTAGTCTGAAGTGTTATCTTTCATGCAAACTTAGCTCAAAGAGGGTATCCTGAGAGAATTAACTCAAAAGTAACTTGTATGGTGAAGACAGGCCCAAAGTGAAGATGGACCATGCTGTTTTCCTGCTGTTTCTTTCTGTTATTTTAAGCATTTAGGGACTGAAAGAGTATATTTGAATAAAATAACTCCGGCTTGGATTACTATTTTTACGGTTCCATAAGTGTTTAAATCATAGGTCCTATCACTGCTCCTCAGCTATAAATACTTTGCTGCATGCTGACACTTGGTTTAGAGTGGTGGGTTTTTTTAGTGTTTGTCGGAGCAAATGGCTTCCAACGTTTTAGTCGTTATTGGATTGACTCACCCATCACTGGAGGAAAGATTCTGGTTTTAGAGGGTTTGTCCTTCTCTATGGTCCCAAGTGCAGCCAGTGAAAGGTGGGCAGGAGAACATCCTTCAGGGTTTCTCCTGACTAGGGGAGTTTTTTGGACACTCTTTTAAAAGCTTTACAGCAAACTGCATTAACTCTGGTTTTCATCAGAGTTGTGCAGTACTTCCCCATGAAATGATGAGTGGGCTTGAAGTGCTTTATAGAACTTCACCAGTTTTTGTCACTTTGCAGTATTTTGTGAACACTTACAGAAAAAGCGTTGAACACAAAAGCAAGGCAGCTCCTATTACAAACCCCTTCTACTGGAAAGGAGCAAAGGAAAAAGACTTCACAACATATCCTGAGATGCTGGGGACATTAGTCAGGGAATGAGACCAGAAATTCTGTCATGTAGTTTGGATTGGTGTGGGGTTTTTTTCCCATACCAGAAACTTTAGGTTACTTGATGTTCAGACAGTACTGGCCAAGTAGTGCGGCTGAGGAAGAGGGAGGTGCCACCCACGCAGAGGGAGGTGGGTGGGAGGCTGCTTCGGTCTTCTCAATTCCTAACTGTAGTCATGATCTATCGGGGCAAACGGCAAAGTGCCACTGGACTGTTTGTTACATTCTATTATGGCAGTGTAGGCAATGAAGGGAAAGTAGCTGACATCAGGAAGACTTGAATGGTCCTTCATTCATTTTTGAAGGTAGAGGCAATGATTTCTGGAGTTTTTTGAAGGGAGTTTCACTGTCTCTATTCCTCCGGTTTCCGTCACTGGTTTTGTCTGTCTTTTCAATTTATACAGTCCATCAGATGGATCACCTCTGGAAACATAGTGTTAGATTCTCACATTGTCCTTCCCTTACTTTGTGTTCAACAGAATATATAAAAGAAGAGATGAAAATTTGATGATGCTTTGTGGACAGCATTAGCCTGGACATTACAGACATTGTAAGGAACAATATATGCTGACTTTCAGCACATGGCATGGACATCAGCACATCTAGTATCCATACTAGAAAAGATAGGTAGCAAAAAAGCAAGGGGAAAAAAGAAGTAAAATAAGCATGCATGCCTACAGACTGGCATGTAGACAGTGAGGTAGCAAGAAGCACATACTTCTCATAAGACTTGCATAAAGTGGTGTCCTGACTGAAATATATCAGCTGTAATTCTTGCATTTCTTTATTTTTACATGGTTGAGTTTCACCTAAATTACAGAAAAAGTAATGCCTCTTTGAACTGGGCTTTAGTTACTATGAACCTTAATAAATGAGTTTGTAAAAACATTTGAAGACATCTTGTTACAGTGTTACATTTGTGATTGGTACCTCATAGCAAGACTGATGTTAGTAATTGTAGTCTAAAGTTAAAAATGGGCTGGCAGCCAGCAAGAAATGTAAAGGCACTTCTATATAGATTTTCACTTTTGTTTGCTTGAATGTCATCCTACTGAAGCCAACAGGTTAATCAGTTCATTAGCTCTTGCCTCATTGTCTCAGCACTTGCTCGTTAAACATTCTCACCATCTTCTGATCCACAGTGTCAAATTGCTAGCACCTAATGATGGCTTTTCCCACATGATTTTAAAACCATGTAATGTTTAATTTTTGCTTTGCACAGCTTGGGGTTTTCTTCCTCTTCCTTTTAAGTGTCACGCACTGAGCTCACTAAACTGTATAAAGTGAAAGAGCCTGAATCCTTATAAGATTAGTACTGAGAGAGTGGGCTGGAAGGTGAGTTAAGTGTTCATAAGGTCGTGAGTTGACAAAAGATTGATTCTATGACCATACTTAGGGCAGCCATAGTGGCAAGATGAATCTGAATTTCTTGAAACTTATGGAGAGCAGTGAAGGGACTAGACTTCTCCTTCCTGCCCATCATGCTCGTGCACATCAGCACCCTGTGTGGCCAGCCTCCAGGAGAGGCCAGAGCTGATGTGGTCCAGCTTGACCCACCTGGTGTCCATCTGAAAACACCATCCTGACCTCACATTCTTTACAACACTAAGTCAGCAGCAGGGACTGTTGCAGTTATCCTCTCCTTGTGTGCTAAGGTCAATGCTAAACTCCTATATCAAAGGTGGCTCAAGGCTTCTTAGTGGTGCAGGCAAAATCGAATTTTGCTATCTCAGGGTTAAGGATAAGATTTAGTTACTTAAAAAAGCCAGTCTGGTGCTTCTGCAAGGATACTGAAATGAAAACTGCAGCTGCTTGCCAAGGACTACCTCTGGTCGTCTGTAGGTGGGGGCTGTAGCTGCAGCAAGTCTTGATCTTGAAAAATGTAGTGGAGGGTGGAGAGTCAGGCTGCCCAGCAATGGGTGTGCATTCATTACCCCTCAAGCCTAAGGCATCACCTACATTGCACCTGCCAAAAGGTAAGATTAATTAAAATGCAAATTTGGATGGAATTGAGGAGTGTTAAGGGTGTTTTACACAGGAATAAAAAGCTACACAGAGCATTGGCAATTTGACACAGGTGTTTTAGGCAACATAAAGATGAAGAAAAGAGCAGTGCACAGAATTTGTGAGATGAAAGAGATATGAACTCTTGATGCCTCTTCCCCACCTGACTTCCCTTTTACCACAAAAGGAATAGGTTAGTGCCATTACCCTTCACTTCTCCAATAGTCAGCAATATACCTTTTTATCACAGTAAAATGTTTTTGACTCAGCTTACAATACGTATTTCCCACTATGCAGGAAATGCTGTATAAACAGGCATTACCAATGCATAAATAATATTAATAATATTCCATGATCCAGCACGTAAGGCTCAACACCAGGAATAGGCCACAGAGTGTTTCTGATTTCTTGAAAATAGATGCAAAAAGTGTGAAGTGATTCAATAAAAAGTCAGAATTGGAAAATATAAATTTTAACTCTTTCACTGTATTTTTCTCAAGACCATTTCAAACTTAAGCACACATTTATATTTGGTGTTCTGACTTCTGCTGTATCGGTGAGATTTTTATACAAAAACTGAGCTCTGACTTAATCTTGTAGTGGCACAGCCTACTGCTGGGAAGCAACACTCCTTCAAAATTACAGCAACTGTTGCAAACTGTTTAAACAGAGTTTAAGATGATGTGTTTTTACTACACAGCCCAATCATCATGGTGTGCCAATTCTGCATGACTTGGCGTTGGGCTTGGGCCAGCTTCCTTTACATCAGCTGCTAACTAGCCCTGATTCGGTTGGTGCAAAAAGCCCCCTGAAAATTGGTCTTCATTATTTCATACTCAGCCACTCCATGCTGCTAGTGACCTTAGTGAAAGTTGAAGGCATTTAGGACATCACCCTTTCTTCTCTTTCACGTTCCACTTCAAAGCCAAATTCAGCCCTGAGGCGCCCTCTTTGCTAGGATGATATCTGGCTCTGACTTTCACACCTTCCAACTCAGAATCTCTCTGGCTCTTTCAGACCTTTAGGGATGAGGTATTGCAGTTGTGCTTGGGAATTAGCTAAATATCTCCTGAAGCATTAAGGTGAGTTTTGCAGTGAAATCTCTGAAATCCAGCCTAAAAATGTCTTCCTTACTTTGTGTGCTTCTTGATCTTTGATTTTATTTCCTCTAGCTTTTTTTAATCAAAGAATTAAAATCTTAAGGAAAGTCAAAATGTGAGTAGTTAATTACAATGAAATTTGAAAATAAAATGTCTTATCTATTGAGCTCTTATGTTTACTAGATTTGTGATGGATGGCGTATGAATTGTCCTTCATATTCTCTACCTGCTGAAGGTCTTTGTGAATAGAGAACTGCCCTGGAGAATTGCTCCTGACTGGGGAGTGCAGAGTTTTGTTGCTGGAGATAACACAGACTGGCACAGATTGCTGCCATGAGCCATTTTTATATTTTAAGGAGGCTGACTTTGGACTGTAAATTCAAAGAGGAGCAAGGCAATAAATGGCTATTCTGGGAGTAAGTGAAATACTTCGAGTTATATGGGAAAGACAGAGTTTTCCTGTAGGGAGACCCACTTCTTTTGGTTGTGATACAGTGAGTAAAGTTTATTGAAGTCCCCTAAATCTCTAGCCAGGAACAATGCAGAGTAAATCTTTGGCACATTCCCATCACAACCTGCTGTCCTAAGCACCTTCTATAATCTTGAAGGATTGGAGTGGCAGTACCAGTCCCAGGTGCAGTGACAGTTCCTCTATTTCCTATTTGAATTAAAATATCCGCCTCTTCACATCATGGGGACAATGCAGCAGAGCTGAACAAGAAGCTACACTAGAATGTACAGCTGGAAAGGAGAATGCAGCTGAGGAGTATTTGTGAAAGAGTTGTATCACCCATGCAAAGTGTTCGGGCTAATGACTGTTGTATATACTGGCCCAATTTCATAAATCAGTTTATAAATATTTGTGGGAGAGGGCCACTGTTAATCCAGTGAAGTTTCCTGAATGAGACTGCAGGTGGGATTAAGGTGCACTCTCATGCTGTTTATTCATTGTTCTTGTTTTGTTTTAGAACTGTGACCTACATTCAGTGATGGGGTTTTTCAGGTGTGTGTTCTGCATGGGTGTTGAAGCCTGGAGTTCACTTGCCCCAGGCACTGCTCGGGTGTGTGAGTAGGAGAGAAACAAAAGAGTGAGGAAGTGAACCTGAATACAGCAGACAAGTGTGCTTCTGTGTTTATAGCTAAAGTTCCATGAAAGCTTTGAAGTTTTAGAGTTAAAATGCTAAAATGTTACCAAAGCATTCTGTGCTGCTGGGATAAGACTAGATGCTCATTTTTGGCCTTTTGAGTATCTTAATTTTTTTCTTTAAAATAAAAATTAGGAAATGTCATTTGAATTTTATCTGGGCTAAGATGGAGTTTGGAGAGTGAGATGAGGAGTCTGATTGCTTAGCTTAATTCAGGTGAAATTCTGAGGGGCAAGTTGTTTGGTTTTGTGTGTTTTGGTTTTTTCCAATTCTGCCATGTGTGCTCTATTTTGCAAGCTGAAAAACTCCAGTGGCTTCTTCACACCGGCTAATCTCATGTGCTTTTGCAAGAAGCATTTGCTCTCTCCCCAGCTACTTTATCTTGCTTTGAAAGAAAGGTGGAGTTTGCTCTAAACGTACTCAGGTCATCCCAGATGGATGCAAATGTTACACAGCAGAAAAGCTGCTGGAGCAAGAGCGTGGAAGTGCCATCTTAGCTCTGGGCAGAGCATCTGTGTGAGGAAGCAAAATGGGGGAGCGTTGTTTCTGTTCCGTCTACACCCTGACACAGTCTGACAGTCATGCGTGCCATTGACTGTAACAGGGCTTTGTCCTGCCACTGGGCTTGAGATGGATTTTCACTGAGTTTCACAGAAAAGAAGCAGAGATTATAAATACGTATAAGAGCCTCATGATGTGCTATTTCTGTTACCATGGGGACATAATTGTAATAGCAGTCTTCTTTCTTTTTTTTTTTCAGTACACCACTGTTAACAAGAGATTGTATTTAGATTTGAACACATTCATCTTTGCAAAGACTAGCAGGGATCAGGCATATGAAATGAGCAGAGTACAGCAAAACTAATAACGACTTCAGCATATTTTATGTGTAAAAAATATTCTTTTGAAGAGCAAGAGAGGAAGGTTGCATTTTTTCAAGTTATCTTATGAATTCCCATGATTCACTGTAGGTTTCACTCAGTTCCATTATTAAGTGTAGTATAGAGCTTGAAGTACAGTTACATTTATTGCAAGCGTGCAAAGTAACAACTGTGTCCTGTTACTTTATTTACAAATAATCCTTGATTCCATTGTATTCCGCAGCAGACTCCTATTGAGAGGATGGAACCCTGAATTCGTTTTAAATACTGGCTCTAGGTTCTGCAGATCATAGTCAGTCTGACACAGATAGGCATCCCAGTTCTGCACACTTAATGGGGTCTGGGAACTACCAACCATTCCACAGACTCAGAGGGAATAACAAAGTGCCAGTCTTTAGCGTTAAGACAAGAGGAAATCAAAGCTTTTGAACTTGATTTATTTGCCTAGGCATTAGCTGCAAAACATAGAAGTTGAAGGGTCAGGTTGCTACCCCTGGATGTAATGTCAGGACAGCATTACATCAAAGGATTTGACTCTATTTTTATTCTTGCTCGTCAACTTTAAGTCATATTTTACTTTCCTTTCTCCTCAAAATGTGCAAAGTCATATGGAAATGCTGTTATAGCATGTGTATTTAGCAAACTAAAGTGGAAGGACAGGTGCATTCCTTCAGGTAGAGAAGAGGAAGTTATGGGAGAACAAGGAGCTGAACACGAAGGTGCCTCTTTTTCTCCCTTCATGCAAGCAGAGCACACAACTCCAGCTCCAGCCTCCTGCTGGCATTCCTCTGTCCTATTTTTGTGAATAACAGCGACAGGGATTTCCACACCTGACCAGAGCATTGTGTCCATGTTTTAGCATCAGTTCACAGGCTGAAACTGCAGAACCTTCAATGAGCACTGGGGGCACAAGGATGGAGGCACCCGACTAGGACACAGACATGAGGAATAGCTCTCTCCACTACAAACAGACACAGCATAAGCTAGTTTCAGAGGGCCGGGTAGCAAAGTGCTCATCCCAATCTCTCTAACTATACTATCTTACCTCCAGCTTTCCAAGTGTAGGCAAATGAAGGAAGGAGTAGCTCCAAAATTCCTGTAATATGTAACATAATCCATTGTCCTTGATGTCTTGGGGTCTCTGTTCAAGCTAGGATACAGCACAGACATCACTGTTGGGACTAAAAAATTCCCTGGAGAAGGGTAATAGTACCAAATAAATTGCTTATTCTGCTGAATGTCTCTGCAGCTGTTGACACAGAGGTATTACAAAGACACCTTAATAACTCAAGAAGAGAGAATAAATCAGCATTACAGAAATTCTAGTTATTCCTTACTCTACATCCTCTGAGGGACAGGTTTGAGAGTCCTCTTTTACAGAGTCTTCATTTTCAGTTTTCCCTAAAAATCCATATGGCCCCCACTTCTCTTTAATGCCTGTAAAGAGTCACTCACAAAGGTACTGGGGAACAGTGAGCTTGGCTGGGAGGACTACATTGATGAAAATCAACTGTGTGTCTCTCTCTTCACAAATGCAACAAGCGTCACGACTGAAATGTCAGAACACCTCCGCAGTCCTTCAGGCTGCTGTTTTCTGCAACACAAAAGAGCAGACTCTCTCCTATAAAAAGAACACTTCTCTCTGGTGGGGTCAGAGATGGAGTGAACACTTCAAAATCCATAAAAAAGCTTATTTGAATTTTCTGAGCTCAGAGTTGTTCAGTCAAACTTACCAGTGCTCCTTATTTTTTCTGTCTTCATTCTTGCATTTAGTAGCATTGGTGGTAGTTGGAAAAGGCCTGCTTCTTTCCTCTCAAATACTGAACTGACATAACTGTAGTTATTGAGGGTAATTATGGGGATGCCACCCACAGAAATATGTTAATACTCATGGCTGAACACAGAAAACAATCCAATAAAAGTCCAAAGCAGTTGTGCTGTATAATTAAACACATGTGTGGGTCCACCAACTCTGCACAGGGTTGTCCATCGCCTTCCCTTCAGGCTACTCCATTATGAGGATCATATAAGCAATATGGAGATGTGACTATAGACCATGCAAAATAGGCTTCACATCACTCCCAGAGCATTTTGGAGATATAATATTCTTATGTTGCTGTCAATCAGCAGCAACATGGCTTCATGCTGTGGACTGAGCACTTCCCAGTTAGCTGTTGTTAAAGCTTTTAGCAGCGTTAACAGCCTTTCCTTTTCACAAACCAAATTCTAGTTTCAGGCATGAATGTACAACCATAAGTGAAGGTCAAAGCCAAATATAAGTTTACTTCAGACTTCTGTTTATTCTTGGAAAATAATTCTTCTATTTTTTAATAAATTAAAGTGTTTAAGCAATTAAAATTCTAAGTGAATTTTAAAAGATTTCTTTTTCTATATAAGCGCTTGTACATATATGCTGCCAACCCATTGTGAGATCTTACTTTTTTTTTTTCTTCCTTTTTTGTAACTCAGAGATATATTTAGATTGGGAACAGTTGGATTGTTTAGTAGTCTATTCAGGCAAACATGGTGAGAAGTTCAGGAGAAACTGGAGAATTCACATCTGTATCATCTAAATTTGAAGTAATTAACATTTGAATGTTTCTATGTTAATACACAGTTCATAGCTAGAAAAGCATTTGCATGCAGTCTATTGACAATACTTTGTTCAACTGCAGTCAGCACTATTATATTTGTAAATTACTGAAAACTTTTTATAGTGTGTGCTTTTCTGAGAGAAAAGCAGGCACTGTGTCTGCACAGCCCTGAAATGAAACGGAGACAGAATACCACCTACTTGGTTGTTCAAGAGCCATAGCCCACCAGGACCAGGATTACCATTTAAAAATGTTAAACCACAACTGATAACCTAACCTCGTCCCCGGGCTCCTCCGGAACCCCTGGTGCTCCCGCGGGTGGTGCTCGAGGTTGGGCGCCTTGCTTTAGCAGCACTGCCCGCCTTCCAGCCCCATCATCCCCCAACTGCTGCATCCCTTTCCTGCCAGCCTGGGGACCCACAGCGACCAGGGGCAGGAGCGGGTCAGGGACCGTGATGGTCAGGTGTGGGTTGCTTTTCCCCAGATAATTCATCCAGCCCACAGCACTTCCAGAAGCCTTCCCAGGAAGGAAATGGATATCAACTTGGTAATGAAGTAGTGACATGATGTATTGTCTAGTACTTGAATATAACAGGAATATTGTCATTTTAACTGTCATTTTAACATTTTAACTTTAAAAAAAAAGAGGAACAATTCTGAATATTACAGGGAGTGTATCATTTCACTCCCCAAACTTCTGTGAATTAAAAACTTTGTATAAGAACTAGTACTGGTTAGCCAGACCTGACTCCCAGAAATTGTGTGCCATAATTTTGTTTTATTATCTGATTACTGAGGACTAGTAATAATTACTAGATGATGTGACGTTGCAAATTCTGATGTTCTAGTAAGAGGTCCTGTGTAAAATGTGTAAGGTTTGTGTTCTGGTCCCTGTACTCAAGAGCAATCAGTCACAACAGAATCTATTTTCTAGGACCTTGATCATACTTTTCACAGTCAGGAAGCAAAGCTTCTGTATCACAGGTAGCACACCAGTCGATGTCTACTCACATTTTAAGTTAATGAGGCACCCATTCAAATGTAGTTAGAGAACAAAGAAATGAAGTACTGAGCTTTTGTGATTTGCACTGATTGTTTATGTCACAAAGGATGAGAAAAATGTTAGAGAAACTGCTTTGCTTTACTCATATTAAAAACCAAACAGAAAAATCCCAACTGATTTGTATTACAATTCCAAAGACCTCTCTGTAGAAGCAGAAAGCAGAACAGAAGTTCTGATGTTCACATACAACGAACATCTCTACTGTCCTCCAGTTAACAATTATCAGGAGGTTTTTTATAGCCTTTAGTCAGTCCTTTTTTTCTTCCTGCAAACTGCTTTAAATAAGTTTAAATTCATTGCTCCCCATTCCATCCTGCAGAATACAGACTCTGTTTAAAATATCTTTCCAGACCTAATACTGTTTGAGAAGGGTAGGTAAAAGAAAGATGCTGAAGGAAAAAATAGTCAAAAAAGCCAGAGTGTATTTAGAAGCACAGGAAAAATGGGCAAAATATCACAGAAATAAGGTTGCAGTTTCTCTTAGCGTATCGGTATCTCACCGCAGTATGGTAGGAAGAGGTGTTGTCTGCTTGTTTAAATAGATTCATGATCAGAATATTTTAGACTGTTATTTGAAAAGATCTTTTCTTCATCTTTCCTGGGGGAGCAGAGTATTCTGTTTCCTGTTATAATCCAGTAGCTTTCATAGGTATTAAACTAAGTAAAAATATCAGAATGCATGTCCCAGCATTGCTCCAGTTTTCTAAACTCTCAGGAATAAATCACAGTAGAATGGAAATGGCTGCAAGATGAAAGTGAAAATACTTTTTCCCTTTAGCATGGAGGGAATACAGATCAAGCAACAAAGTGAGATGAAAATAAAGCTTGGAAAGACTTTTTCTAATGTACACAGAAGAATGCTAAAATTTTAAAGAATAATGCAGATTTGATGAGCTTCTGCCACAACCATTATTTGCAAAGAGGCTGTTGAGGTTTGATAAACAGCTTAGGAACTTCTCTAGCACCATTTCTCAATGAGCCTCTTGATTTGGTGGTTTTAGTCGTCTTTCCAGATTTCAGAAATTTTTTTCTTTTCTTTTTCTTTTTCTTTTTTTTTTTTTGGCGGGGGAGATGTTTGCTTTATAGTCTGTTTCTTTATAGAAGCTGTTCTGCGTCTTTGACTGACAGCATAATTTTCATTTAAAATGTCAAGCTATTTCACATGACTCTCTTGCCCGGTGGGTCCAGGGTACTTGATTGCAAATTCTGAGCTGCAGAATTCTTATGTAGGGGCTCTATTCAGCACTGTATGTAAGTCATTGAAGTCAACTGTATCACTTAAACTGTGTAAAATGAAACAAGGACGAAAGCCCTTGAATATATAAATCTAAGTCATACAAGTAACCAAGGGCAATGTAGGATGAGCAAACTTTGACTGAGTTCAGATAAACATAAAAAAGTTTGCGTGCTTTCGTATTTCCTTTAGTCTGCACAAGCGAGCTGAGCAGCCTAAAGGAACAGGATTTCTCTTGAGATTCTGCTGCTGCTCACTACATACAAACAACTATTCAGCACTTTTCTTTTCCCTAACTAGAAATTAAAAAAAGAAACAGGAGAAACTGGAAAATTGTTGAGTAGTAAATGATTTAATTAGCTAGTAAATGTCTGGAGGAACCATGAAAGAGTCCTGACTAAACAGACTTACACAACATAAGTAAGAACTTGAATATTCATGTAGACAAATAACTAAATTTGAATTTCTTAAATAAATTAGTAAATGTTGATTCATTTGCCAGTAAAAAAAAATAAAATAGCTTATGATCAGAGTTGACCAAAATGGACACATTCATACCCACCAAAATGTTTGTCACCCTAAGTG
The DNA here is from genome assembly GCA_013399435.1 of Arenaria interpres. Taxonomy (NCBI): domain Eukaryota; kingdom Metazoa; phylum Chordata; class Aves; order Charadriiformes; family Scolopacidae; genus Arenaria; species Arenaria interpres. The sequence goes on along the minus strand of VXAK01006680.1, from coordinate 107,171 downwards.
TTGCTACAGAGGTCACAAGCTTAGATAGAGAAGGAACTAGCTTGGGGTTTTGATATATATATGTGTGCGTGTGTATTATATGACAGATTTTAAGTGAAGAAGAACCATGGTTAGAGGTTTGTGAGCAGCTTAAGTTTAAGCTAATCTAAATCCCAACTAAGTACAGGTCCTCTAGAAAAATGACTGCTCAAAAAATCGACACAACTAATTGCTCAGCCCCAGAGCACTGGTGCAAGCCTAAGGGGGAAGAAGATAAGGCCAGAAGTTAGTGAGAACATTTCTTTCAGCAGCAGAGCTCTGAGATCAGCTTAGGACACTCACAAAGTGCTGACCCAAGTCCCACATAGAAAATTAGTATAAATTCTAGATTCAAACCAGAAAGGCCCACAACACAGCAATGTTTTCAACAGTTGCAGAGTAAAATTGCTGAAATTCCTCAGAAAAATCTAAGAGGACATTTCTATGAAAATTAGTATCAGAAAGCCATTGTTCCCATCCCAATTCAGTAATTCTTCTAGTCTTTAGCATTTTTATGATAAAGTTTTTGTGATGCTGTCTTGTGTCCTTCAACAGTTATTATGATATGAACAATTCTGGTGTTAAAAGGATCTAGTCTATCAAAATACAATTAGTTTGTAAATGTTTTGGAACAAATATGATCTTTTCAGCTGTGTTTATATATCATCTAGCACAGGGAAAGTCTGGACTGTGAATACAATTATAGTTGATGGAATGATAAAAATAATACAAATAACTGTCATCATAGAGAGGCAGTACTGACCTGTCTTTGGCTCCAGTTAAGAAAGCACTTAGGCATCAAATTTAACTGATTCAGTCCAACCAAAGCCTCCAGTGGATGGATTATTTCCAGTGCATCGAAATATTTCTTAAAATACAGTACCCAAAATTTTTCATAATGTAGGCTTTGAAAAAACATGCATCAATTTGGGTCAAATCAGTCCTTTTGCTCTACTTTTACAACAAGACAATGTTACATTCTAGTTTAGCCCTCATCATTCTCTGAGCCCTTCTCAAATTTATGTCATCTGCAAATCTAATAAAAATATTACTTAGTCTGTCTTCAAGGTGAAATGAAATGAAAAAAATCACTCAAGATTGGTTCCTGGGCAATCTCACAATGTAATTAAATCTCCCTATTTTGACAGTGAACAATTGACAACCACTCTAAGATTTTCTAACCAGTTCTGCCATGTGGGTTTACCAAAGCCTTATTCCCTAGGTTTTTGCTAAGAATGTTATTCCAAAAGGCTTCTTTAGTAAAGTCAAAATATGTACCTGGCTGCAAACAATCAAGAAATCTGATATACTTCACTGAAAGTATCTTTATGCCATGTACCCAATTTTGATGAAGAAGGAAAGGCATCTCATTTCCTTAGAAGTGTTCTTTAGTGTTGTTCCCAAGTTGAAACATGGGGAGTTCTGCTTAGATCTTAGGAAAACAAGTCTGCCATGATGGTAGTNGCCGCCGCCAGCAGCCACACCGCCAGCTCCTGCAGGCCCATTCCGGGAGACCGAGGGTGAGACCAGCCACCAGCCGAGCCCCGCCGGCCCCGAGCTGGGCCGCTGGCAGCCTCCGGGGACGGCCGGGG
>VXAK01006680.1:62930-98751 GCA_013399435.1 Arenaria interpres | reverse complement strand
GGCCCGCCTCCGCCTCCTGCCCCTCCGCCCGATGGATTTCCCTCCCGTTCCCGGGCCGGAGCGGGGGGAGCGGAGCCGCTGGTAGGCTGTTCCCGCAGCCGGAGCGGTGCGGTGCGCTGGGCAGAGCGGCAGACCCGCCGTTATAGAGAGGAGCGGGGGCAGCCCCCCCTAAAGCTCCCCCCCCTTCCCCAGCCCAAGCGCTCGGTCATTCCCCTTTGCTGTCGGCAGCGGCTGCTGCCGTGACAGGCGTGAATTAGCCCCAGGGGCAGCAGAGTGCCCCGGGCAGGGTGTCCCCGGGGGAAGGGAAGGGAGGGCAGCCGGGGTGGGAGCCAGGGCAGGATCCTTGGCCAGCAATTTGGCTTTGGTCACATTTTGGGAAGGAGGGAGATGGGCAAAATGATGCCACGCACATGGCTGTTAAATCCCCAGCAGAGATGCAGGACTGGGGGGGCTCAGGTGCTGGATGTTTTGTCTGGATACAGGAAAAACAGCCATGGCCGAGGGGCGTTTTGTTCAGTGCTTGACAACCACACGACTGAAGGAAATGATGCCTGAGCTCCTGCCTGGTGTAGGTATAATGCACCGCGGTTGGAAAGCCTAGAAAATTCAATGCATTTTGTTGAGGCCTAGAAAATTCAATGCATTTTGTTGATTATCTGGTTCCCACTTGTAACTTTAAGCACATTTGTGAGAGCACTCAGGGGTTATTTCTTTCAGTCCAAATCCCTGCCCTTCAAATCCAGTTGCTGCATTAAATTAATGTCATGGGCAGCTGCATTGAAGGGAGAATGGTATTGAAGAGTGTCCTCATTTGCAAGGGGTAACTAAATGCATGATTTTCAGATAACCCAGCAAGCAGCAGTGTTAATTCTGGGTTTTAAAAATCCAGGTAATCTGTTTTGGCTAAAGCACTGACCTGATTTATGTAGCCACTGTTTAAATATCTTCGGGTGTTGAGCATGGGACCAGGGCAACCTGAGTAGCCCAGCACATTGGTGCATCGTGTCCCAGCTGTAACATACAGGAGGACCGAAACATTCCCCTTTTCAAATGACCCAACGCGCCAAACAGCTTTACCGAAGAATAGTGGAGATCTTGACCCTTTGGGGTCAGCTAGCAGACAGGAGTGAGTTGCTAGGGGAGCTCTGTTGTTATTCACAGAGAAACCAAGTGTTGTCACCCATTTGTACTTCAGCCCTCCCATGGCAGTGCTCCTAGTACACAGATTTTTGCTATGTCCCATTTTTGAAACGAGGCTCATTTTCTTTCCTCCTGTTCCTGTTATCCACTGCTGTTTTGGCACAGGTGCCCCAAATCTTCCTGGGTGCACAGTAAACAGCATATATTGTTCAGGCAAGAAATCTGGCAAGGAAATCGACAGTTCGTGGCTGACCTCTACTGTTGGCTCATTTTTTCGCTCTGCACATTGCTGTGTTGAGAACTGCCTTGCCCTGGGTGGTAAAGTGAATGCTGCCATGGCCCTCGGAGCTCTCTTAGGGGACTCAAAAGGTAAACCCTTCAGGGGATGGTACTGAAACCCCAAGTTCCAGTAGTACAAGCACTGGAAGAATAATTCATAAGTATTTATTTGATAAATCTTGACTTATTTTTTGTTTGTGGTGGTCTCGTTTGATTTTGATGTTAGCAAATTAAATTTTATAGGCACTTCAGAAATTCTCTTCTTTAGATATTCTTTAATAGCAATCAGCAGCCCAACTTCTTGATTAAGCTGTGTTCAGTCAGGTGCATTCCTTCTACAGGGTTTACCTTTCTAGTCAGAGATTCTGGTGTGAATGCACACAAACAGCAGGAAGGGTTTGCTTTCTGTAGACAGGCTGGCTAGTAAAAGTTAATTTCACAAATATTTATATTTGGGTTGATTAGCTAGATACTAGCAAAGAAAGATTAACAAACACTACACTGAAGTCCTCTAAAAGCCTTCATTTATGGCACAAGTTATCTTTGCAAAGTCTATTGGTTATAACTTAGAAGCAAGCTGTACAGCCTGTGGCCAGCAAAGGCTCTTCTCTTTGTCTCCAGGGCCCACCAGAGATAAGACCCACTCTTCTCTGAGCTTTAATTTTTCTTTCTGTTGTATCCTCTACAACCAGGTGATTTGGAAGGAGCTGTTTCCCCTCCCCAGATAGTAACTTTTAGACACAATGATGAATGCAAGTTCATTTTACAATTACAGGCTGCAGAAACTATTGTGGGTCTCCCAGCCCAGCTCCCACTGTTGGGTGTTTGCCAGAATAAAAACAAGCCCTTCATATCAATTTGTTTCTCATATACATTGGACGTAATTAGACATAGCCAATTCTGTATCTGTCTATTTGTGAATATCCAGTATATTCATGGAGATAACAGTATGCACAGATCGTATAGCTTCACATGAAGGTCAGGCATAAGAATGATGTATGTAATATCAGCATGCTGCCTATGGTTCCTTTCTCTGGTAGGCAAAGAAGTAAAGATAGCCTTCTCCAAAAGGCAAAAGTCCTCATTCAAGTATTATTTCAGATCTATTTTGAGAGTCTGAGGCACAGAGCTATTAGAGAAACAGGTACAGGATTCTACAGAAATCCTATAGTTAGTGTGTCTATAGAAAAGACCCTCATTATAATTGTTAGATGTTTGTTTATACCCAAAGAGTACCTTCCTAGTTTAATTTATAAGGCTCACACATTGGTCAGTTAAAACAACCAAGGACTGAAGAACATTCAGAATGACTCCTGCAGTCATTACAAGACGTTGCAGTTGTCCAGGGGTTATAATATGCCAGAGTGTGAGGAATAGCCTCTTCTCTTTGCACAGATTTACGGATGAGCAAAAGCATGCACCTTCCTAATTTGACAGAAAGTGGTAAGATAGCACTGAGATTAGGCTGATAGTGAAGAAGTGACCATCTTATACTGTATGCAGTTAAAGTGACTGCAGCGCTTTCTGACTTTGATCTAATTATTGTGCAACTGCAGTGACCCGGGACTTCCATATCAGAAAAAAAAATAAATCTGCTTTTCCTTCTTTTTAGAGAAGAAGGTAGAATAGGCTTGTATTTTAAATGGTAACTTCCAGCATATGTTAGATGAGACATACCCACATTTATTTGAATGTCATTTGAATTAAATTACCTCTTTACTTGTTACCTTTCTTTTTTTTAGGTAGCCTTAGTAATTACATCTCATGTTATTAGTTATTCTCTGTTGTTTATTTATACAACTAGTAGTCTCATTGTTGGAGAATGTGTATGTGATTGCCTTGATTTTTTCTGTAAGATGTCATGAAACGATATATTGCTTCTTCTGGTATCGGGTAGTTTTGATACTGAGTTTTCTATTGAAGGACAAATTAGTGATCTGAGATCTGGTTAATTTTGTAATTAAACTTTATATTCCATACATCCAATCTTGAACAGAGGTTCACAAAGATAATCTCTTCCCATATTCTTTGCTCCTACACCAGTATGTGATTTCCAGAAGACGATCCATTCCCCAAATGTCCTGTTGTTGGGAAGGATAAAGAAGAGCACAAACTGTTATGTTATTTAAAAATAACAAAGCTGCAGCTATCCCACTTCGCAAAAAGTAACTACAGAGAGAGGATTTCCAAACAGTGCTCAGATGTGAAGAATAAGAATGTGTGCAATTTGCCTAATGAATTTGCATAACTAACAAATAGGGCCCACAGTGATTTCTATAATGCCAACATCTCGCAAATTTCATTCTTGCCTTTTATTACTGTTAGCAAACACTCACATTAAAGTGTGAGCATATTTATTAAACAACAGTGGCAACACCACTGTGATATTGTGAATGGAATACCTCAAATGAAATAACTGCAGAGATTTCTTAGCACATCTACCCTACAGGTGCTTTTCTCTGTCAAAAGATATCACAGGTTTTCATTGACTTCATGCTTAGCACAGTTGTGCCTTGCTTTCTGTATAAGGAAATACTTCTTCCTTCATTTCAGCCTCTGTCCGGTCCTTCTGAGTCATTTTGTAATTCCAGGGCTTGGCATTCATTTCTCACCGACACAAAATTCACAGCATTAGAGAGCCACTTTGCCATCTCTTTGCATGAGTGTGAACAACGGAAACTTGGCAAAACTGCTTTTCTTCACCCTGGTTAATTTTAAATAACTACATAATTTAGGGTTCGCAGAAGCTAATTAAAGTTGACAAGAAATCTGCATTTTAGGCCTGCAGCTTTAGCAGATCCTCATCTATAAGCATCTGAAGATCAGCTTTATTTATCTTGTCCTAAAGCAATGCACTAGAAATTTTTCTTTGCTGAAAAAATTACCATCTGCTACAATTTAAATAACTAACATGAATTCCACAAAAATGGTCATTTGGTCTGTAAGGACTGTGCTAATAAGGCCTTTGACCATAAAGCTAAGCTCTAATCCTTTCAAAGACAGAAATGTTTGAAATGTGACTTTTTTTTCCTGGCAATGCTAAATAATATTGTATCGAACCTGAGAGTAAATTCATTTCAACTTTGGAGTTATAGCTGAGGCAGGGGATATGAAACAGGTCAGTCTTATAAAGCCAAATTTCTACAGATAAGATTTCTAAAAAGAAAAGTAGGTAAGGGTGCACTCCTCTGCTAGAAGATACTGAATTTTGTCATTTAGAATTCTAACAGTTAAGTTTCGGTTCATCAAACACATGCATTTTTAATATGGCTAAGGGGAGAAAGAATTTTATTTTTTTTTGCAGGTCTCTGCATTTTGTCTTGGAATGCATGGATTGCACACTTACGGCTATATTTCTTACATTGCATAAACGCAGAATTCCCTAATACTCCCTCCCGGTTTCCCCTGCAGAGTCACAGTATCACTCTTAAAATAAATCAGTGCAGGCCATGTATGATTTATTTTAACTAATCACTGGTGAAGGTGAAGCTGATGTTTTCCAAGCATATGGAACAACAAACATCATGTATCATCTTCTGTTTTAAATGAGATCTTTTCCTCTCTCTATAATTGAATCCTTTATACTAGCACAGTGCACTGATGCCAACAACAGGCTACAAGGGGGCAAATGCCATGGTGAGCTGCTGGAGACAGGAGAGGAACCCACGCTCTCGGCTCTGTAGAACAGCAGCCATTGCTCAGCAAAAAATGCTGTTTGTCTCCAAACAGCTGGTGACAGCTCCTTCAAGGATAGTGTCACAAATGATAGCAGTCAGAGAATGGAAACAAAAATGAGTAATTTTTGTTGTCAGAATACAGTATATTTGGAGGCTGTGGATCCGTCAGAGACAGGGAGATTTTCAAAATGTGATTCCTCACTGGACTCAGAGGAACTCTCAGAGCAGCTACTAGATTGGTTCACCAATAAAGAGCTGTGGACCTCCTGAGGGAGGAACTAAAACTACTTTAAATACAGGTTTTGATGAAAAATTCACTAAAAATAATTCAAACTGCTAGATGCAATCTATTTTATCTACATCCCTCAGACAGAGAAATGTAGACTCAGGTACTGTGTGTCCAAAGTGCTGCAGAAGATTGGCTGTGGTTTTGCTATGTTTGGGAACGCCGGCCAGGTGTTTCTGCTCAGGCAGAGTGGCCCTGGGCAGCCCCTGCTCTGCGTTCCAGACGTGGCAGGTGTAAGCGCCGACTGGCTCCCAAGCTTGCTGAAATGGCCAAGTGCAGGGGAGTAGTGAGTCCCTCTTCCAGCTGGACTGCTGTTCTTATTTGTGACAAACTGAGTGGGACTGTGCCCTGCTCATTCCTGGCTTAAACGAAGACCAGACAGTCTACTCCTTGCATTGCCTGCAAAGCCAGTGACTCTACGTAGGTGTATGAAATACGGAAATCCTGAAGCAGGGGAGTGCACACGAGCAGCTCTGGCTGCTGTAAATGAAGGTGAAAAAGCCAGTCTAAAGTCAGTTGGCCAAGGCGGCCAACAGCATCCTGGCCTATATCAGGAATAGTGTGGCCAGCAGGACTAGGGCAGTGATGGTCCCCCTGTACTGGGCACTGGTGAGGCCCCACCTCAGATACTGTGTCCAGTTTTGGGCCCCTCATTACAGGAACGACATTGAGGTGATGGGGAGAGTCCAGAGAAGGGCAACAAAGCTAGTGAGTGGTCTGGAGAACAAGTCTTATGAGGAGCGGCTGAGGGAGCTGGGGTTGTGCAGCCTGGAGAAAAGAAGGCTGAGGGGAGACCTTATTGCTCTCTACAGCACCTGAAAGGAGGTTGTGGAGAGGTGGGGGTCAGTCTCTTCTCCCAAGTAACAAGCAACAGCGCAAGTTGCGCCAGGGGAGGTTTAGGATGGATATTAGGAAAAACTTCTTCACCGAAAGGGTTGTCAAGCACTGGAACAGGCTGCCCAGGGCAGTGGTGGAATCACCATCCCTGGAGGTATTTAAAAGACAGGTAGATGTGGTACTGAGGGACATGGGTTAGTGGGAACTTGGCAGTACTGGCTTAACAGTTGAACCCAGTGATCTCAAAGGTCTCTTCCAACCAAAACGATTCTATGGTTCTGTGAATTTATTCTAAGCCCCCAGCCCCTGGCACTTGACTAAACGGAGCCGCAGGTGAACAGCTCGTGCCAGAGAGCTGGGCTGATCACCAGAGTGGGGATATGTATTCGTATGAACGGGTGTCTTACAATCAGGTAATTAAGTAATACATAGAAAATCTAGCCCTCAGTTATGTGATTCACCTCCTCAGCATTGGAGAACCTGACAGAATAAATGACTGACTAATGGTCCCACATAGATACCTGAAGTAACCATTTTATGAGCAAGCTGTGTGGTAGCAATGAAAATTGACATGTGCATGGAAGGAAGACTTTTCCAGTAATAAAACTGCCTTTGATTTTAGTCATAGTTAGTTCTCAGAATAAAACTCCCCTGTTTTGCAGTAACATCAAAAGGGTTTTGTTAGTCATGAATGAATGTGAATTGCTTTCAGTGTGTTTTTCTTGAACTAGATTTAAAAGACTGCAATTATTATGGACAATTTTTTGTAGAACTTCCTTTTACTATGACAAAGAGGATGAAAAAAAAGGAAGAATGAGGCCATAAGGTACAGAGAGGAGGGAACTGCCTGGGCTTTTTAGTGATTTTAATGAGGTTGGAGGATTTTTGAAGCTTGGATAAGCTTTCAGGTATCTCCTTTAGCATTTGTTTTGTAGGAGGAATTTTAGACTACTGGTTGTTTTAATGACTAATTATAAGATCAAAGATATGATAAAAACAAAGCGACAACCTTAAAAAAAAGAAGTGACCTGACCTAAAATTTGTCTACCAATTAGACCAACATATTTGGAATGTCTTCTTACGTTGAGAGATAATCTTGCTTCACGCAGCTCTAGGACTTTCTTCTTCTGCGTGTCTTGATAGTGCAAATGGAAGAAGCCAAATCCCTCGTTTTGTAACTCTGTTGGTATTGAGTTTGATCCATTTGGTATGTTACTAGAGCATGAGAAAAATTATCACGGATACCTGAGCCAGGCAAATAAAGCAAAAAATTTATGGGAGCTTTTTGAAAGCTTTCTCTTTTCGTATTTCAAGTTGATTTTTTAACCAGGGATGTTTGGATCCCCAGACATTTTTAATGAAACTAAACTTTCAGAGATTTGTCTATTTTTGCTCTATACATAGAATGTCTACCTAACCAAAACTGTTTTTCCACTTTTGCAAATTTACATAAGAGAATCGTAATTTTTAATTGAAGCCATTGCTCCTAATAAATCCTCTGGGATGCATAAATAAAAATGCCGCAGATCTCTTTAATGGCTGTAATTCAAGGCTATCTTTCTGTCATGGTCAAAATTGTTATTCCGGATTCCCGCTTAATTATGAAGGTAATACGATGTGGCAGGTCAGAGGCAACAGTGACATTGCTAATGCCAGGGTGCGAGGATAGCTTGTAAGTAGCTCAGATGGCTTGAGTATTTTAAGTAAGAATTTATCGGTTTGCTGATGCATTGTCTGTGGTACTGATTTTTATAACCCACACATTTCAGTGTTTTCACATGATGATGGTCAGAAGATAGAATATGTTAATAATAGTACAGTTTTTAAAAGTACTGCAGTTATTTACAGCCTATATCATATTTTTTTTTAAAGAGATTCTGATCACCTGGGAGCTTAAGTCTTTTGGGAACCAAGTGAGTTTATATACCTAGGAGTGGGTTTTCTAAGCAGGCAGCTGCATTTTATTCTTAGGAATTAAATAAATGATAAATCACCAGAATGTTTTTGAAAATTTTACCCTATTATTTGTTTTAATTTTAGTATTTAAAGTTTAGATATTATGTAACAAGCTCAAATTTAAAGTTGTCAATGTCAAAGCCCGGAAATCCCCAATTAAGTGTGTTACAAGAACACAGTTTCCCCAAATTTCTCCCACAGACGGGAGATCAGCTGAAGGTGTCCTATGGAAGCCAAGCACAGGTGCTGGCTCCCTGCGGGTCGCTCCGGGGTGTTTTGTGACAGGGGACTGGTGACTAACTTGTCAGCATGATGCTGAGAGTTCACAGAACAGCGGTTTGGCAGTCACACATTTTTCCTCACCGTTGACCTGGTTTGAAGTTGAGTCACTCCAGTAAATCATTCTGTTTCTCTAATGGGTTCCAACCTGCCCTGGGCTTTCTGCTGCTTCTTTATCCCCACGTAGCAGTTGGTTTGATTTGTGCATTAGTTGCTGAATTCAGCCCCAAATTCCAGTTTTACTGTATAATTTTTTCTAGTTTTTAAGAGGAAGTGGCAGGATTCCTTCGTGGAGGCAGAAATAGAGTTGTTCGGTGAATGTGGAAGTGCCCAGGTGATAATGAGCAGGATGTGATAGGGATCCCACCTGATGAAGACTGACTGGGTTCTGGGATTAAGGACAGGAGCAGGAGAGAGAGATGCTCTCTTGAGAGTGTTGGCTTTATTAGAGTGGTAGCTCTCTCTCTTTATATATGTATATATCTCTGCCTTTTTTCCCCCCTGTTTGAATTCAGCTGGTATCTGCTTAGCCAATATGACTTATCTTTAGTGGAAGGATTAACTGAATTTTGGATGAAATTTTAATATGACATATGCTTTGTTAAGAAAGGGACTAATTGTAGAACTGCTAGTTTGGGGCTTTTTTTTTTTTTTTCTTTTTAATGAACTCTGGGGATTCATAGAACACTTTGTTGGTGGTACTAGCACACATTCAGGTTAGTGATTTGAGAAACGTCCTTCTGTAATTCATAATTCAGTGAGAGTTATTGAGATATTTTCAATGCATCTATTTTCTTCAACAGGGACTGCATAGACCATGAAGAAAAGAATGTCATTGCTGAACTGATGAGGCTGAGACACAGAGCAAGTTAGGAGATGATAACCAGGTAAGTCTTGAATTTTTCTGTTTGAACATTGTGCTGGAGCCACATGATTCTAAAGTCTTCCTTTAGGAAAATCCCATTAAATCCTAACAAAATAGGATTAAAATGAAGTATGGTAAAATATTTAGTAGAGCTCTGCTGCTGAATCTCCACTTTCTTAGGCTCACAAGACTTAACTGCATCGTTCCAATGTTACCTTGAGCTGTGTGATTTAACTGAAAGTCCATTGTTTAATGACCAGGAGCTAACAAAAGGAACCTAGATCCGTACAAAGCTGTGGCACTAACCTGCAAGGTCCCCAGTTTCATTCAAGTGCCTTTAGGTACATGTGGAAAACTGGGAGCAGCCTCTGTATGTGGGCAGAGAGCCACCCAAAGCAAAGTGGGGAAGAAATACTGGGAATACATGCAGGGTTTAAATGTATTTCTCTTTGTCTGTGTGCTAAAGGCATCTATGTCCTGTCTGTCTGGAGTACCTTATAGAAAAGAATTCAAAATTCATGAGGAAACATGAGTGTGATTGTTTAAATTGATGCTTGGATTGTTCGTGGAATTGAGTCTTAACTATCTGACATGAACCATCACTAGTTAAAGTAAATTATGCCATTGCTAAAGTAGAAATATCTTCTGTGTTATTTCAAACTGCAAATTATCCTACGTAGAATCTTTTTTCATGACGTTTCTGAGGGACTTCTTTAAGATTTAGGCATCCTTTCCTGAATACGTTTTTTGTATATACTGTCCTTCCGATAGGTGGAAAAAAAAACCAAAACCAATTACTGTCTTTGAAACAATTCTTTCCCCTGGGAGCCAGAAGATTTCCTTGTCATAAGTTTTCCTTTTATCCTTTTTTTTTGAAACATAGTGCTATTTATAAAAATTCTTGAAGTGAATCACTGAATTCTGAGCTTTGAAATTCTTTGCAAATAGCAGCAATGAAACTTGCCTCAAGTGTAAATGAGCAGCAATTTAAATATTAACTATCAGTTGATATTTGACAACGCTTCCCACATAGTCACTTATAAAAACCCTGTAGCTGCAAGCTTTGTATAAATAGCATTTATTTACTGTCATGGTATAATTGAAAGTTTGATGTTTGAGGAAGGTTAACACTGGTAAGCGGGAACTAGTAAGGACTGCTACCTACTTGTGCTGTAGTTTTGCTGTGTAATCTTGAGAGATGACTTTAATAGTGTGCCATTTCCTCTAACTTAAATTGTTATAATCCATGTCTAACAAGGATGTTGTAAAACTGATAATTATCTTAGTATACAACAAAATGGTATCGGTGTGCTTAAACATAACCAATGTGCAGCAAGAACATCTGTTCACAAAGGGTCTCCTTCAGCTTCTGGGAATTTGAAACCATCAGGTTCAGTAGTGGGTGAGTTAAGGATGACAGATAACCAGGGTCCATCAATATATGAATTTAATTGCCTTGAATGAAAGAAAAAAAAAGCACAGAAAGAAAGGCCATTACTTGTCTGGAAAACTATCTTGCAATGGTTTTGTTTTCTATTGGTACCAAACTAGGAGCTCAAATTGATCACAGTTTGCAAGAACTAGACCCTTCTGTTACTTGTGGTTGTTTACACTTTGTCTCTTGCACTAACTCCATTAATGCCTATGTACTTTTCTTTTTTACTTTTTTTTTTGTACCTTGCGCAAAGATGGTGATTTGGCTGATCGTAGATGGTCACAAGAAGCCTTAGCATGAGCACAAACTATTCTGGGACTCTGTGGTATTGGTTAATAGTATAACTGAAACCAGAGTCACAGAAAGGTTTCTGACACATCCCATGTGAGCCAACCATTTAAAATATGTCTTATACTCATGCGAAAACCAGGTTCATCATGCATGAAGCTGCAAATTTGTTTAGATGCAAAATATAAGATGTATTTTAGATGCCACATATAAATATATGTAGATATTTCAGTATTAACTACTGCATGCTTCTGTGAGCAAGAGTATAAATAACAATTAAGGCTGCTCATCATTTGCAGTTAATATTGCCTCGTGGCCTTGGCTGAGAAGACCCTGAGAGCCAGACTCTCTGCTGCTTTTCCAGCAGGCCTCTCCTTGTGACCGCTCATGAAGCGAAAGGCTCTCAGATGAGCATAGATGTGCATTTTGTTTATTTCTCCTTCTTAAACTTCTGAATGATGATTGAAATATCTTCTTAGTGAAAATCTTGCTGTTCTGTCTTTAATACTGTAGTACTCCATTGCCCTTCCCAGATGGGAACATAGATGATTACCTTGCTGTAGTATAGAGGATTCCATTCCTGGCCCCATTGTTTAAGTCTTGCCTTGAATCCCCAGTTGTTCCCCTGTCAGCTTGATGAGGACTCTTTCCAGGGCCAGTGACAAGCTTCACAGTCATCATGAAACGTATGAGGTTCTTTGGTCTCCACTTGGGCTTAGATCTTATGTGTCAGACAACTATCATCTTATTTAAGGATTTTCTCCTAGTTTATTATGCTTTATTGGGAACCAAGCTGTAGTAGTGCAAGTGGAGGAGGGCTCTTTTCCCCAATATGGTGTTTTCCCTGTGGAGTTCCTACCCATTTGTGTGGCCCAGGGGCCGGGCAGTCCCTGCCTAGCCTCAGCAGACCACAAGGAGACTCACGCTTAACTGAGTCTCTGGTTTTGCCTTGGTTAAAGGATTTGTCTTAACAACTGCCCTCCCTAAGGCATGATCTTTTGTCTTACTGAAATAATTTGTATGACTTCCCTTAGAGGTGCTTCCCTGGGTGCTCTGCTGTGAGGACAGGCTGAGAGAGTTGGGGTGGTTCAGCCTGGAGACAAGAAGGGTCTAGGAAGACCTTATATCCCCTTCCAGTACCTAAAGGGGCTACAGGAGATATGGGGAGGGACTCTTCATCAGGGAGTGGAGCCATAGGACAGGGGGTAGCGGTTTAAAACTGAAAAAGGGGAGACTTAGATTAGATATTAGGAAGAAATTATTTACTCTGAGGGTGATGAGACACTGGAACAGGTTGCCCAGAGAAGCCATGGATGCCCCATCACTGGAGGGGGTCAAGGCCAGGTTGGATAGGGCTTTAAACAGCCTGGTCTGGTGTCCCTGCCCATGGCAGGGGGGCTGGAACTAGATGATCTTTAAGGTCCCTTCCAACCCGAACCATTCTACATTTAGTGCTTCCTACCTGCTTAAGTGCCTTCCAGAGCTGGCAGTTCTTGCAGATACACAGCCTGACTGCCTGCCTTTACCTGATGGGAATAGTGACATCAGGTGGCAGTAGGGCCTCAGGGGCAGAATAATACTCGTGTCCTTCCTCACTTTTTCCTCATAATTTTTTGAGTTTAACATTGTGTGGGAGTCAGTACGGTCAGGGCAACTTAATGGATATAAATAATCCATTCACCACTAGTTAGTTTACTGAAATAAAGGGCACAAAGCCTTTGTAATAATGGGCCCAAACTATCCCAAGATCAATGAAGAGATCCAATATACCACCACTGTGCTCTGTCTCGTGGTGTCAGTATTATTTGGATTTTTCTAGTTTCCTCTCACTCTGGAAAGTGGAGATATATTATTACAAATAAATGGTGATAATATTACATTATTCATTTTTTTGTTTCATTAGTTTATGATAACTGGAAACCCAAGATGTTAAGTAATGGTTGAGATTTTGCTATTAATGTGGCTAGATACCAGGAGACCATACCAGAGCCCAGCAAACCCTTTTGTTTTGCAACATAAAACATTATGAATGCAAAGAGGTAAGCAAGCAGTTTACTAGACGCTATGAGCTGCCACATTCATTTTAGGGAGATTCATCTCACGAAAGAAAGCATATGTGGAATTGGGTCACAGCGCTTCACATATTCAAACTTGTGTAAGATACAAAGTGATCAATCCCCATAAGATCTTTCTAAAGTAAATAAGATTTATTATTTATAATAGTAAACAGGTTAGCATTTATCTTTTCAAAGCATGGCAGTAGCATAAAATATGTCTTAACTTCTATTGTTTTCAGTTATTTGCATTTTAAAAGCTCAAGTTTGAGTTGTTATACTTTCCTATAATTTCATGATTTATATAAGATACTTGCAATGTACTGAAATTACAATTCTCAGAGCTAGTGAAGAAGAAAAGATCATGGCACAACATGGAAATTCAGTGTTATATATGCAAATGTATATATATTCTAATAAGCAATTATTGAACCCTTAACGTTATTCTTAATGGATATAGCAAGATCACAAAGGCCATCTAGTGAAGTGAATGCCTACCTCACAGTCCTGCTGTCATCAGGAAATGGTAGCACAAGAATGAGACAGCAAAGTCAGTAAAATCTGTCTTCATTTATAGTCTGCTTCAACTTCAGTTGCCTATAATGGAAGCCTGTTTACTGCAGTGGCATTTGAAAATGACCCTTAGCAGAAAGTCAGGTTTAATGAGAGTGGCTGTTTGGCATGTGTGCAGCAGTGCATGAGGTGTGTTATTTTCATTCCTGCCACTCTACAAGAAGCAAATCTCCTTTCTCCTCTCTCACCAGTAATTTCCACTCGTCCTCTCATGTAGTTCAGGCTTTTAGTATAATGGCAATTACTACTACAGTTTTCTTCTTAAACTAGGTCCTGGTTTGGTATACATCACTGATGCTCTGCTGAGCTCAAAGCATTGTTTCACTGATCTATGCCAGCAAAAGTTACGGCTCTCCTACATACGTTGCAATGTTTGAGGCTATTCCACTGTATTATTTATCGAGATAATCCTTGCGTGGATTGAGGGCAGCTTTTTGTGCTAGGCCCGGAACTTCATCTGGTAATACCTGTTCAGATGGTCTTTCAGCCAAAGTCAGTCTTGGAGGGGAGGACAGTGCTGGAAGAGGTACCTCTTCTGCATGTCTGTAGCAGCTCCTGGGAAGATCAGTGTGAAATGCGTGTTGCTCCTTGAGCTTTGCTTGATTTAAGAACTTACGGTTTAGAAGAACTGCCCCTGAATTTTTTCTTGGAAGTTTGGGGGGTTTTTTATGCATTGTGTTGACCAAAGTTCTGTTGACAGAAAAGGTAGAGGAGAACTTTGGTCCCCACTCAGCATAGTCTAAAGGACCGTCATGGTCACACTCAAGAGCATTTGGCTTTTACTCAAGAGTATTTGGCTTTTACAGAGCAGTGCCTTTAGAATGTTCTTTTTTTTTTTTTCTTTTGTCAAAATGCATAATATTGTTAAATACTTTCAGACCCACTGCAGTGGTGTGCATTCATGGATTACACAGGTATATTGAGCATCTTCCCTTACTTGCCAAGAGTAACAGTGACACCCTGTGGCAAATTCAGTAGAGGACTTGCACCGAATTTACATTATTGTTTTCTTTCAAATTCATCTCTGAATTTCTTACACTGTGGGGAGTGTCGCAGGAGGAATCCCTTCTCTACCTATAGGAGGGCTTCATTGATTTGTCATGTGTCGCAGGAGGAATCCCTTCTCTACCTATAGGAGGGCTTCATTGATTTGTCATGTGTCTCATTAGACGTTTCCATTATTGGAATACATGTCCAATGAGCACTTTTATTCGAAGATACAGAGCACACTCTCAGATCCTGATGGCTAAATACTTGAGAATGTAGAGCAGGAAACGTAGAAATTGAGAAAAGAAGAAAAAAATTACATTTCAGTTTAAATTGATGTTAAAGGAGTATACTGCTGTTCATTATCTTTCGTACCATTTTTCTCTAACATGGAAACCCCTCATGCAACTATATCGCTATGTGATGACAAAGTATCCATGATATGAAAATGTACTACAGGAAAAACTGGATGTTAAAGTTAGGGTCGTCCTTTTAATGTCTTACTTGCATCATTACTTTGGTTTGCTTAATAAGTCTAAATGGCACAATTGCTCTGTAACTACTGACATAATTCTGTTTCCAGTTAAGTCCTGCACTGCACAATATGATAGTTCTACTGTGTTATCACATGCTAATGTAACAGGCATGTGCCCCAGTTAAAAAATTTTAAATGAGTTTATCCTTGGACACTTGCTATATCATTCAGGCAACATAGCTGACTGAGTATTATGGTCTGCTGCAAGTGGTTTAAGCCTCATGCATGCTAAATAGCTGACAAAAGATTTTAAAACCTCATGAGAGGAAGTGGTCTTCTTTTGGCTGGCTTTGGGTTTTTTGGTGGTGGTTTTAGGGTTTTTGTTTTTAGAGGTGTAGGAAGGAGAAAAAAGTTTAAGAAATATTGGGCACAGATCCCTGTGAAACTTCATCTGAATCTTCTGTAAAACACAAGTTACTTTAAAAAAATTAATGAAAATGTAGGGAAGAATGTAATAAATTAGTTTTTGTGTCCTCTGTGCTTGAGATTTTAGCCCATTATGTCTTGTCCTATCAAGAGTCCATTTAGGTTAGGTGTTGGAATGGCAGGGTGAGGTTCTTCAAGTATTGGAATTGACTGTGTTAGACAATTATTTATTCTTGAAAGATTTTTGTAAGCAGGTTGGACAAATGTCTGTGATAAATATTTTAGGTAGAGTTGGCCCTGTCTTGAAGTGGAGAGATGGAGCAGATGGTTTCTCAAGGGTTGTCCCTGTCCTTCCTTCAGTGAGTTTATGGTTATGTCAGCGTGCTTTGTCTTTTAAATAGTATTTCATACATATTCAGGATTTCCCAAATACACTGTCTCATTCCGTTTGCTTGAGTGTCATCCAGGAGAACACTGCCTCTCCTCATTTGCTGGCGCTGGCACCCTGTGTTAGGTACTCACACTATGAGTCCCTATCTGTAGGGCACCAATGTTGAGCAAAGCAAGTACATTACTGCCACCATCAGAAGCCCTCTCTGTTGCTGAAGGACTGGCTGGCAGGAATGCCACTGGAGACCAGCATGAAAAAGAAAGATAAAGGGGCAGCTCCACTTCAAGAACAGCTATTTCCTTGTATTTGGTTTCATGTGATCTCTGCAGGTCAGTTTTCAGAATTAAGTTTCCGCTTTGAAAAATCAAGCTTTCATAGACTATCGTGTCTGTAATACTGTCCTTATCCCCTTGGGCACGTGCTGTTCCTGAGGAGAGGATTTTGCCATACTACTTGAAGATGATTGAAAGATAGAGGGACTCTAATTTTCCCTTGACTCAGCTGTTAATTGTCAGATACGAGGACTCCCTGACAGACTATGCAGACAAGACATTGTTGACCTATTTTTGCAGAAAGCTTAAAGAAACAAAACCAACCAAACAAAAACCCCCCAACCAAAACTAAAAGAAAAGTAACTGAAGGGAAAACAAACAAAAAGAATTTTTTTTTCCAATTGTTGAAGCAGAGTAAAGTGTAGCAGGAGAGTAAGCATGAATTGTGACAAATCAATCAGTGTGCCCATCCTATGGGTTCTGCATCTTATATTAAATATTGTATTGTTTGTAACTTCAGCTCTTTCTAAAATCTTCAAACCTGTTCTGTGCTTCATCAGCAGTTGGCTACTCTTCCTTGCCTCTGCCCCTGCAGCTACTGTTCCATTGCTCTGCTTTTCTGACTTACTCTCTTCCTCTGTTACTTCTCCAGATTTTTCAGGCTTTCTTCATATTACTTCTTTCCATTCTGGCTTTTCCTCAATTTCTCTGCAGAACCCTCTTGGTCTGGACTATGTGACTTCTTCCGTAACTGCCCAGTTAGAGAAGGGAGTGGGAAGGCTGCACTCGTGTGTGTCCATCTAGACTTGCTCCCTGTTTCTGCACACAAATCCCATAACCTGCACCTCCCTCCGCACAGCACTGGATACAGCTTGAAGGTGCTGCTTGGCAGTAGCTCACATTTCAATATTGGGGCTTTTAGTTATTTGCTTTAGCTGAGAGTTAGCAAAAAAAAAAAATATTTTCTAAACAGGAAAAGTAAAGTTGGGTTGGGTTTTTATGGTTTTTTTATATCTGGATGAATAATACAAGATTTTTACCAGAGAAACATTTTATTAAAGTCCTATATAAATTATTTCTCAGATTCCTTGTATGCTCTTTGTATCATACCAGATTCTCTCAGTTTTCCAGTTACAGAAATAAACAAAATGCTAGATTTTTTCTGTCTGTTTTTGTTTCTTTCTTTTCTTTTCTTTCTTTTTTTTTTTTTATAAAACACCAGTGATAGCTTTTCTACTGCACATCACTAAATATTGAAGAGCAGGTAAGAATAGAGACATGAAGAAAGAACAAATTTTTAAGACAATTCTTAAGAAATATCTGCAAGCATTTCATTGTCCCATTTACTGAACTGGGCTTTCCCCTTAGCTGCCATTGTACTTGTATTTCACAGCACATGGGTGATACAAAAGGGAGTAACAGAGGCAGTTTTGTTATCAGAGAGCAGTGGATGCCAGAGATGCAAAAACTTTATGTATCTTTGATACACTAAATTGCTTTCAACTGTCTAGGAAGTGAACATATACTTAGGTGCTAACCCTGTAAAGATGTATGCATTTTTAAGATTTTTATACACTATGCTGTCCTGCTGAAATTAATGAGTTTAAGTTTTTGGAGCTAATTTTTAATTTTTATTATTTTTTTTTTTAATATGGTGACTCTGTGGGCCAAGCCTTCTTTTATCGACATGATGAGAAATTGGCCACCGATTTTCCAAATAGGAATGTGGTTTTGTAATACTGGCCAGAAGAAAGGTCCATTAAAGACAGTGCAGAGACATCCTATTAATTTATTTAAATTAACAGTAATGATTGTATAAAATAATAGTGGTTTTGTATATGAGTTACTGTTAGTAGTATAAATTAATAGGATACTGGATTAAGTCTTTTATTCTTCATAAATGCTTAATCCTGCAGGATTTACAAATATGAGGAGCAGTATCAGGCTATTAATGAGGATACAAAATCAACATATTAATCTAGACAGGAAAATATATATATGCCATATGGGTGCTGATTTTCATTATGTAATCTGTTCTGGGAGTGGAAATAAGCACCATTATTTGGAAATACTGTGAATGCAATTAGCAGTTTGAATCTACTAAATTATTAAACTCTACTTAAATTTGAAGTCAGTTGTTTTACTTCCATAAAAATTTCGAAGCAGATTATAAACTGCATTTTATTTTACATTACATTCTTCAGACTATGTTAGATTGTCACCTTCCCTCTTGTTTTCAAACCTTCGAAAGTTTTTACAAATATAATGAAACAAATTACAGGAACACATGCCCAGTTATAAAGTATTCTATATACATCTTGTCTCAGCTCCACTTGGTTGTTAATTTAAAAAGGTCACAATACTTAAGACCACGTGATTTAAGCTTCTTATGTTGTTCATGAATCATCTTAGTCTACAACTACATTTTATAACACTACTTAGTTTACACACACACAGAGGATATTTGCAAAACTGAACAAAGATGTTCTGGTGGTATCTAGGTTTTGAAAATTGATCTGTCTAGTACCAATTCTGTCTCCCCAGGAAGTTAGTAGTAGAGAAAGTCACTGTAAAAATGTCCATTGACTTCAATTAAGTAATTTGTATCACGGTGTAGAACCTTGCCAAACTGATACTAAACAAATGGTGCCACCTTGTTTGTGTGTGGGTTGATTTTTTTGGTTTTTTGGTTGTTTTTTTTTTTAAAAGGGGTGTGTGTGCAGGTGCTTTTATATATATATATCTATCTATCTCTGTAAGCATATACCTGCCTGATCAAGTGTGTGAAACTGGGGAGCACTGCAGTGCCTTTAGCAAATTAGGTGCCAGCTTCACCAATATATTACTCCAGTTTTACACGGTGCTTGATCTCCTGAGAGCAACTGGAGTAGTGCAGTGGCAAATCAGCACCTCAGCCCGTAAAAGCCTGGTGTCAGCTGGTCTGTGAAGAGCTTGCATTTACTGCTTTGAGCAAGCAGACGGGCCTGTGCAACAGCAGCATGTCATTTGGTACATGCATTTAATTTGTATTGCAGACTGGAACAAGATTATAGTCTGCCTATTTAGCCAGGTAAACATTAATCTCTCAGACCAAATCTTCTAGTCACGGTCCAGCCTCTCCCCACGTTGGAACCTCCTGCTTCATTTGGTGGATCTGCTTCTGTAGCTCTTCTCTGTCCAGCTTCATTTTCGCTTCTAGAACTTGTCGTAGAGACCCAATGCTCTCATAGATAGCTGCAAACCCTGATTGCAGGTGAAAATTAAATTAGTTCATAATCAAAAGCAAGAGTAAAAAGCATAATTACTATCAGAATGTGCTTCCTATCATGTGCTTCCTAATGTGCTCTGCTCTACATTAGGAAGGCAGCAAAAGATCTGGAGACAAATAGGGCTGTCATTGTGTGCTGACGGCAAAAACCACCCCCGATCGCAACCAAGCTGTGCCTATGCGTCCTCTGGGGACAGCACTTGTGAGCTAATAAGATGTCACCTCTTGTTGCTGTGAGCTTCACACTTAGTGAATATCCTTTCTAATGCCACAGGTATAGCCATTAAATCTGGCCCAAAAATCTTCAAACTGTTTTGATACAAGCAAAGGCATTTTGCACGTTATTATAGGTTGATCATTGTTACCACAATTCAGAATAAACAAATTGATAACTATGGTCCTACCAGCATTAACTTCAGCTTTCATTTCTTTTATATCTTCATTTATCTCATTTTGAAGTTTTCCAATGCGAATATTTATCTTTTCTTCAGTCTGTTTTGCTTCATGTGCTTCCATGGTTATCTTCTGTATTTCTTCTATTTTGTCAATTTTCTCTGCCATTTGGTTGAATTTCATCTCTATAGCTCTTTCACTCATTTCCTAGAGCCAGGAAAAAGAATTGTAATGATTTACTCTCTATATGAAATTACAGTGGTCTTTCCCAAACATGCAATCCATATTGATTAATAATATTTTATGTGAAATTCAAAAGTGTAAGAAATTATAATTTTTAAATTAAATGGTTTAAACTGATTTGATTACTGTAGGCTAAATGACTGATCTATTTAGAAGTGATCACATTCATTTGAAGGTTCTCAGGCTGTAGGGATGTTATACTTGACATCAGTGAAAAGTTATACAAATATTGAGGAGGTCTGAAAATCTCACTCAAATAATATCTCAATTATATCACCTTAGTTATTACTAATGCTTTTGAATACTTCCTGAGAAGTATTGTTAGGACCTTTTAGTGAAACTTACAGTGTTTTCCTTAAAAGTCAATGAGAGTTGGTCGATTTTTTGCACAAGTTCTTTTTCAATCCTTTCATGTTCCTGTTCCAACCAGCTACGTGCAGACAAAATCTGGCTGCTGAGTTCCTCAATAGCATTTTTTAATCTAAGAGCATAATAGAAATTAGCAGATACAAGAAAGCAGAATTTTTCATCATTCAACAGTGCAAAAAATTGATGACAACTGAATGCATTCTTGGCACGATAATAAGGTGAACCTTT
The DNA here is from genome assembly GCA_013399435.1 of Arenaria interpres. Lineage (NCBI taxonomy): Eukaryota > Metazoa > Chordata > Aves > Charadriiformes > Scolopacidae > Arenaria > Arenaria interpres. The sequence continues at coordinate 78,030 of VXAK01006680.1, read as the reverse complement.
GAACTTTAAGGCTGCTGAACTGGGTAAGGTAACGTTGTTTTAGAAAATAAAGATGAAAGAGCACAACAAAACAGGAGTTAGTTATACGAAACACAGCATGACATTTTGAGGCATAGTAGGTGCAAATCCTTTGCAGCATTGAGAACAGAATATGGTCATCCGTTCAGATTATAGTCTTCATGTCCATAGGCCTGGAATCTGAGCAAAGATTTGGTACTCGTTTATTTTAGTGGTACGTAAAAGCCTATACCCACCTCAAGTTTACACCAACCAACTGTGCCAGTGAAACTATTTCTTTGGGCAGTCTTCTTACAGTGAATATTTGAAATCTGGATCTGTTCCTTCATCTGGTTTGCAATCGATTTCACTGCCGTAACCGATGGGCTTACGGGAGGATAGCAATAAGGAGTACGGATGTGGGTGGCTTAAGCCAGGACTGCCGCTGAGTGAAATGCCTGGGGAGGAGTTAATATCTCCATTGAATATATCCCCATGTGGTGTCTATTACAGAATCTTCATGATTGGAAGGGACCTTTGAGGTCATCGAGTCCAACCACAAAAAAAAAAAGAGCACAGTAGCATATCTTAATAATTTAGGTATTGGACTTATATATCCATATTTGAAGCCAATTCAAAGCAATAACAGTTTGTGAATGCTGTGCCTCACTTCCTGATTGCTTGAGTTGAACTTTTTGCACTTTTGACAGCCACCTCCAGCATTTGTTGTTTCATACAGTTCTTGCAAAAAGGCACCAGGCCACTTTACAAAAATCCTTAGTTGTGTTCTTTAACACAAGTTCTGCCTGAATACTTAGCTAGGGACTTAAAGGGCTTTTCACAGTTGCCTAACAGTGCAGAATTCTTGTTGCAAGCGAGTCCCACTTGACAGACCGTTATGCCTTTCTAACACCCGTTGCACGCACATTCATATTTGAGCACGTTCATGACTTTGTAGACCTGAAGATTACAACAGTCAAACTTGGAAAATTGGGGCCCTGTCTTCCATAGCAGCAGCAGGGTTTCCCTGGCACTCACTTTGTATCCAGAAGATGGAGCTGTTGGTTGCTCTCTTTGTAGGCAATCTTCAGCTTTGCTTCTTGTTGCATTATTGATTGCTCTACTCTGCTCAGAAGATGAGAAATCTGAAACAAAATTCAGAATTTGCTATTTCTCAACAGCATTTCATCACAGTCTCATTTGGGATGTTTTCATAACAGAAGAGACGATCTTAAAGAAGGTCCATTTTTGCTGACATTTCAAAAATTACTGAATTTGCACATCTTACTTTATCATGAAAAATATACTATCTCGCAAGATGAAAGTATTGACATTGTGAAAACTGTAATTTTTCACCCATAAATAATTGGAACAGTCATGCCTTCAAAGCATCTGCCTGCCCCCTCTCCCCTTGAGACAGCTGAATTTAAACAATCCATACATTCCTGTGTTGCCACATAAGCAGAGTAAACAAATGGCAAAGCACTCTACCAATACTGAGGGATATTCTTTATCACTTCATGTATAATGATTACTGAAGGGGTAAAAGTGCTGGATTTAACTGGGGATAGGTCATTACTACATAAAATATTTCTCACCAAAACAATCCTCTCTGTTTTACAAAACATACTGTTCCATTTTACAAGATTCATGACAACATGCTCCTCGCATGCAGTCTTCTGAGAAAGGTAAAGTGGATTTTAACCATTTACCTACTGCAAAATGAAGAATTAAAATACTTTTGTTGCCCAAGAAAATGGAAAGACCATGAGATGAAGGTATGAAGAATCCTTTTCCTTAATGTCATAAATCTCTGCTTGTATCTAGTGCTCTCTTCCATTCTCATACCCAATAGAAGAGAAACCTGACAGACAGATTAATGGATTCACAGAACCCAAAACCAGTTTTGTTTTGCAGACCTTCAACAATTGTGTTCAAATACGTATAAAGTCATGCTGGGGAGGCCAAAACACACAGGGAGAGCCACTGATGCTTGCATGATTGCGGTAGTTCTGTAGAGCGTCCATGTCATGTTCACATTCCAACCTCAAGAAGCCATTCAGGCCAGTAATCACTGACTTTTATTCATTCCTGGATTCTTTTCAGGTGCCTTTAAGTACTAGCCCCTACTACACAGCATGCTAAAGGCAGCACATTAAGGACTTTTTCAGTTAGACCAGTGCAGTACTGCAGCTGGGTACCAATATTTAATCTGATGAGGACTGTGAGCAGATATACCTCTCCATTTGTGAATCTGTGACCACTCAGGATAACAATTAACAGTAATGGAGCCTGTGTGAATTAGAATGTAACTCTTACCCATACATGGAGCGGTTTGGTCCAAATACCATACCTGTATTTCTGCCTCTTTGATTTTGGATTCTAGGATCAGCTTGGATGTGTGTTGGTCTTTACTTAGGCTCTGAAGTCTTTCATACGTAATTTTATGCTCTGCAGACAGTCGGGCTAACCCAGCATCGCACCTGTTTGAATAAATAATAGAATATAAACTCCAAGCTTTCTAAAATATCCATTTTAGACTTGGCATTTCTGTGAAATTGTTGGCTGTCTAGTGAAACAATGTCGTATGAGACTGTAAGAATGGTGATATATCTCATAGAATTCAGCAAACTGCTCCCAAATGGGACTAGAAGTCAAATAGTCTGACACATACATTCCTGTTTTCTTGGCACTGACATAATATGTGTAGACTGTGTTGTTATCAGTCAGGGAAATCACATTAGAAATGTAAAGATGCAGAATTTCAATACCTCGTATTTTTGTCATACTCCAAAAGACATCTGTTAAGGTGTGTGTGATTTCACCTATGTGATTAGAAGCCTAAATAATTGAGTGCTACTTTTCCATTATTGTAGCTGTGTTCCTCTGAGTCTTACAGTCTTATTTTTGTTTGTGAAATAGTAGCATACAATTAATACATGTAGTAAACAATGTGGGGCAAATTTTACAGTTATTAGTCTTTGTTTAGGTAAAACTGTCGTTGAAAGCAATGGCAATTTTGTCTCACAAAAGACTATGAAATGCAGTTCTGGAACATAATTATTGTTTCCTTTCTTCACATTGGAACGTTTCTTGGTGCTGTAACATTTTCAGGATAAATGTGCTATAGAATATGTGCGTTTTCTACCACATTTCAAAAATACTTTCATCAGGTGGGTTTCACCTACAGTAATACAATAAGGACATCAGCTGAGCTGTGAAAATATAAGTGCTGTAATTTCAGGAGTAAGACCTCTGAAGTATGAGTCATGTATATTTTTTTGCAATGTTACCAAATTTGATCTATGAAACTGACGGAGAACAGGCAGCAGTTAGAATTTGAGGGAGAAAAAGGCAGTAAAATGGTACGAGCTAAGGCATGTTAAATCGCTACCTAAACCAGTGACACGTTTTAACCTCATTTTAGTCACATCTCAGTTTGAAGCCTTTCATTTCAACATCCATTTTCATCACCTCGGTTACAGTAACTACCATTATCATTAAATACGGAGGGAAAGTAACAGCTAAAATGACAGATCATCTGCTTAGCGTTATAGTAAAATTTAAATATGAAAATAATCAGTAATGCAAAATAACACAAATTATAAAACTTGTAGAGATTAATTTATAGTTTAGCAGTTCAGCATTATGAGATCAATTAGTAGCATCTGTAGGAAGACCAGCTAAGGTTTACATAGCAGTGAACCGTACTTGTACATCTTACAATCAAGCAGTTTCTATAGAAAAATGAGATATCCTAACAACATGGAGAGATTTGGTTTAAGTCAGAGGAATGAAATCCTCTTGCTACTCATCACCAAAAACCTAGGGACTCAAAAAAATGCTTAGTTTTTTTTCTCTGAGGCACAACAGAAAATATAAAAACTAAGCTTTGAAACTACTGTAGCAAATGTAAACAGCAGGCATCTGTAATGGTTTTTAAAGCAAATTAGTGTTTTGGGTTTAATCACGGTGTATCTCTCTTTGTGGAATGTGGTTATGTGATCAGAGAGGTCATGTAGTTGCATGGTAACTAAAACATTACAATTCTGACTATGTTAATTTAGTGTCAGCCTGGTATGTATTAATCAGATTATTTCATTTTTCTACAGGGATACTCATATTGGCACTTTTTAAAATAAAGTCAGAATAAAGTTTAAATTCCACTGTCTGTAGTTTTGGAATGTTTATCCTCCTATGGTTTTTTTTTTACAAAACAATATTCCATATATTGAAGTGGTCAAATAGAAGTCTCTTTGCTATATGTATGTTGTACGCGCTTGCAAACATTTGATTGGTTTTGACATGGAAAAAACCATTAGTGTGCTATAGACACAGAATGAGATTCTGATATTAGTTATGTGAGTAAGCATTTTGAGTTAAAAACTTACAACAATTAAGTAACTCTAGTCCATGCTTCCACTAGCTTTCAAATGAGGGGGAAGGAGGTAATAAGACGGACACATGGAAAACCATGAGCTTTCTAATGCTTTTGATTCAGGTTTCTACTCCGTGATGGCTCAGAAGAAAATGAGTAATCTAAACAAAAGGCCACATTATAGTTTGAAGTTTTTCCCTGTCTAAAAAAGAAAAGGTAGGGGGGCAGGAACACTACAATCCCCACTGAATTTCCCATACTTCTGAAAAGTTCTGCTTTGATACTTCTTTATAGATTCATGTTAAAATGACAATAAAATTTTTCTTAAAAAATAGAACTAAATGTTTCTGAACATTGGATTTAAGTTCCTGGGTAATTTAATTGGACTGTCTATATAAACAAAGCCAGTGAACTCTGGGTATAAAGACAGATGTTAAACAACTTTTGAGGTTTGGTCATCTTAAAAGCACAAGGAAAGAAATGAGAGATAGATTAAGATTTCTAGGAAGAATATTAGTTTAAAAATACAAGAGCTCTATACAGAACCATTTCGTACAAAGAAAGGCATAATAAATAATTCCCTTCTGAAACGCTGAAGCTAGCCATGTGAACAACCCAGTGCAGGTTTTATGTGCAGTTGCACGCATGCGCTGTTGAAATTTGCAGCAAAGATGCACTAGAATGTGTTCCTCTTACTACTGTTTGATTTTGGAGGATATTTTCAGAAAGTTCTGTGTACTTATCTGAAATTAGTAAATGAAGAATAAATTGAGAGATTTCATAGGGCCAAGTATTATTCTCAGATTCAGATTACAGTATAATTTTAGAAACCAGTAATGTTTAATATAAACGGTGAAATTATCAAACAACTGCCTTCCAAGTCATAGTAAGCAAAAGCAGTAGTTATTTTTCTGGCACACTGAAGAATATTTTTGTTTTCTTTGATCTCTTAAGAAATCAAAACACAATGTTTTCTCTATTCAGTATCACCAAGGACTAGATAAGGCTGAGAACTACACCACTACTCTGCAACAGGTTGCTAGATAAATATGCTCTAATGGTACATACAGATTTTTAATGTTCCTGTTTTATTATAACAGGAGATATTTCTGTTAAAATACCAGTGTTTCAGTGAAAAACAAGTAGCTGAAGAACAAGTAGTGAAAAGCAAGTTGACACGTCCAGGGGCTGCACTGGGCAAGAAGATCAGAGCTGGTAGATCCTGTGCAGTCTGGATGAGGGAGCCCAGGGCAGTCTCCCCACATGCCTCCCCTGCACGGCAAGTAGCCACAGGGCAGCAGATTTACTGTACTTGGAAACTTCATAAATGCAGTGCATCCCAGATGCATCCAACTCATCTTCTGTGCAGTGGAGGAAAATCTGCCTACATGTAATGAGTCCAGAGTGTCTGAAATGAATCAGATCTATAATGTATATAAAAATCATCTATATATGCAAAGTAGGCCCAGTTTGAACATGCATAGTTGCCATTTCTCTGGATGTTTCAGCTACCAGGAAGCTTCTAGAGACAGCTACTGCTATGCTGACTATACTACGCTGACCAGGCTGCTGTATTTAAACTTTCCAGATAAATGATCGTATGCACAAGTTATTCTGTAACAAATGATAAGGCACTACTCATGAGTTTTATGATCTTGTATCACGAGAAATAGATTTGATAAATCTATGTTTTTCTGATAAATTACCAACGTCACTGACAGGAGGCTGGAGTAATGGATCTATTGGCATGTATCTAGTTGAACGCGTCACTGAATTTAATAGAGGTAATATTTTTCTTAAAGTTAATAATAATTCTGAGTCTTAGGAAAATGTACAGCATCATTCATGGTGAACACCGCATTGATACTTTACAAATTCATCAATAAATTATGCTTAGTGAGAAATGTCCCGGAGACATGAGCTGTGATGTGTAGTCAGTCTTCTCCTGCTAGGGATTCTAGGTGATTTTGTGATGCAGGTGAGCTCAACTGTGAGGTGTGTCTGAACCTTGCTCCCATGGGTGGCATGGGTTTGGAGCTCTATGTGCATGTAGGGATCCCTGTTCTTGCCATTAAAAGCAGCAACCCTGAAGAAATAACGAGACAGTTGTTCGATGATATATTCACATGTTACAGAACAGTTGGTGGTAGGAAATAAACATCCCTCTCTCCAATATTGAAGTTGAATAGGATGTAATGTAATGCATGTAAATAATGGAACTGAAATTTGGCCAGAATCCTGAGACTGAAATTTTTACAGGACCAAAAGGCTCAGACTTAGGTGATTTCCTGTCGTGCGGCGTATATAATAAACTATTTCACACTGATTGTCCATCTGCACACTTCTAGCCTAGAGCAAACGTGATGTGCTTGGAGTTAAATTCACTAGAGTCTGTCATTAGAGCCTGAGCCATACCCGGCGCCCTGACTGTGGCTGAGAGCTGATGTACAGTAAACTGGTAACCCACAGGAATTTGCTTGTGTTCCTAAGGTTTCCCTCTTTGAACTCATCTAAAAGTTAACAGGACTAGATGTAAAAGTAAAATTACATTAGGCGAGTTCAGCTTATTTTATATAAGGAGTATTGGCTAGAGTGATCAGAAAGTGTTAATCCCAGGGGAAGTTTGTGGTAAGTATCTGCATAGTGCCAACAGCAAAACAGACTGGCATCTTGACCACACTTGCCAGATATTACTATAATCATTATTCACAGGAACACTCATTTTCAAAGTAGAATATGTATGTAAATTAAGGCAAAGAGCTTTCTCCCATGGAACACTACTTTAACTTGATTTCTGATAAAGGGAAGCTTATTTTCTTCCTTGTTCAGGGTAAATGTTTACGTAGAGAGCATAATGCTGAATAGAAGGTAACAGTTAAAAGACAATAAACCAATTCTCTTATGGTAATGAATACAGATATCCAACATCCATTGCACAGCCTGACATAAGGCAGATTGGTATGATCTCACGCAATTACCAGATAAATTGCAACCTCAGCCTGTACAAGGGCGTTGCCTTAAGTAAATAATGGACAAAGTCCTGAGAGAGTCCACCACTGATCCATGTACTAAGCTCTCGGCCAGGCAAGGGCCCCTTTGTGAAGCTCATGCCTCATTCACTTTGGTTCTGTTCTTGGAAGCAAAAGGGCTGTACTTTGCTTCACAAGGTGTCAGTAACCATGTTGCTCCAAATACGGACCTTTCTCAGGATGTAGTATGATCTCAAAGTGGACTTGTTATATAAAGGAGCAGGAAGATCCAAGCATGTAAATTTCTCAATGAGATAGATATCTCTCGCTCTCTGCATATTTCAATCTATTTTCTGATTTGACAAAATAAACTTGTCTAGTTCATTCCTGTTTACTGAAGGATAGTGCATAACTTCAAAAAAAAAAAAGAGTGTGTAAAACCTCTCTAAAGTATTCTTTACTAAATAGGCTATGAAAGTTACAGTGGAAACTTCAAACAATCAAATAATTTATGAGAAAACTGTAGTTCAAGGACAATCTCTCCCTGATTATTTTTGTAGGCTGTTGAAGATTATCACTAAATCAGTTGAAATACAAAAAATGAAAAATTTTCTGTAAAATATAGACAGTGGGTCAAATTCAGGACAAGTATAATTCCAGCAAAGTTATTAGCCAAGCTGGTTTAGGCCAGGTTAGGTCCTTTTTCTGTAGACATACATATCCTCTGACTTCTGTGTTCAGCTTCACAGACTCTTAAGCAAGTGTTGTGGTTCTAGGGTTTATAAACATGTCATTGATGGTGCAACCTGAAGTCTGTGTAGTTGCACAGTTGTAACCTGGAGTTTCAAGCAGCCTGTATAACCTCTATTATGTGCCTCACGTGTCAGGTAGCCTATGTACTTTTTAATATGGCTAACCACTAACTGAATGCACAGATTTTTACTTCTAAAATATATGCAAAAATGTGCAGCTATTCTGTTCTTTACAAGTGCAGATTGTTCCATGCTGCCATTATAATTGTGCTAATTAATTTGTTTCAAAGATAGATCAGTCTAACCATAGTACTTTTTAAAGCTGAACCAAATCCAAATTCCTAAGGAATTTGAGGTTATTTGTTAAAAAATAATTTCAGAAATTTCAGGAATTAAGGATGATACTCTTAAGTTTAAATTGTAATACTGGAATGCAAAGGATTATTATTCATTTTCACTGAGCAGAATTATCCTGGGAATCTTGCCAAAGTGGAATTCAGCCCATTATCATTAACATTCATACTTCAAGATTGAAACAACATTAGCTGGTCCCCAAAATATACTTCCGTGTTGACTTTTACCTTGCAACTCTTCCCCGAAGATCTCCTAACCCAGAAAGCTGCCGCATTTCCAGACTCTTCAGGGTAGAATTTGTTCCATAGCTGAGATTGTCTCTGACACGTATCTGTTCCTGCAGCATCTACAAAACATTCATATGCAAATATAAACTCAGTATGTCACATTTAATGTGTGCTTAAAATGTCACTCATTATTTTTCAGTCTTTCAATAACATCAGATACTGTTTTATTATGACTTTTTATTAAAAGCTTTGTCTTGTATTGTACTAAACCAGATACCTTTTAGGTAATTTATTATCTCTTCTTGTTAGTGTCCAATCTGCACATAAATACCATAACATGTATAAAATATAACCTGACAAAGGAATGGAGACTTAAATATCAATTTTTACCCTTTCGTTTTCCCCAGCACACCCCTGTTGCTCATTGCAGCAGAGGTCAGGCGTGAAGGCACGTATCTGCATATGATTAGGTCACAAAAATGAGCAGTTGGGTTTGGCTACTTGATGTTGTCAGTAAGTCGGAAGTGAAGGAAAGTTTATTATAGGGCTAAGGCATTTCCTGGTGTTTATACAGAACAGCCTTTGGACTGCAGTCGAGCTGGGTATTAGCGTCGCATTAATTCATTTTTTCAAGGTTTTCCATTGCAGCCTTTGAAAGCAAGCTTATTAGTACCACAAAGGTTTCTGTGTTTATATGCTAATATCCTGTGCTATTTTCATAGCCACTGAAAGAATTTTGTAATTCACAAACAGTTTTTCAAGTTATAAAAACAGTTTATAAGATTACAGGATCTTCAGACCTTGTCTGACCTTCACTTATCCTGTGGTAAACTTTCTTATTAAATTAGAAGGAATGAGTAGCTGAGACGGTATTAGTCCTGTGAAAAATTCTTAACATACCTCAATGTCCCGATTAAGCTGCCTCACTATTGCCGTTATGTTTCGGATATGTTCTTCCAAGAGTTGCCTAGCCAACCGGTCACCCCCCCCTTTGTTCTGCATTCTGTGCAGAGTGGAAACAATGTCCTCCTTAATGCGAAAAGCGTGTTCCACAAGAGCCGCCGTTGTTTTCTCATGGCTTAGGATTCTGTCTTCCAGCTGATCCACCAGGCTTGCAGATGCCAACGGGACCGCTGTCAACGCCTGGCTGTGCAGTGCTATGTTTCGAACCCGTCTAGTGAAGAAGAATATCCAGATATTGTTAAGTTCTCACACAAAACTCTGCAATGTCTTTCCACTATCTTAGTAGTGATACTGGAGAGAAGCACCAAAGTACTTGCAGAGAGCGAGCCCACTGCTACGAATAAGTGGGTGCTGTGTTGGCTACTGCCTATATCTTGTACAAAGGCAGGTCGGGCTCTTGTTCCTGCTCTTTAAGGAAGCTTACAAAAGCACAGGATCTTAAGAAAAGGACATTAGCATTAGAAAAATAATTACAATTCAGAACTATACTTTGGTTAAGAATCCAAGTTCAAAACCCTTTTATTGAGTTTCAAAAGCAATTCTATTTGTCTCTACAGTTCTTAGGCTTAATCAAAGCGGTAACTGCAAAAGGTAGATATTGCAAACTAAATGGAAACAGACCAAGATTTAAAAGTAGCTTGTGTCCATTCTTTTTTTCAGTCTTTACAGCTCCCGTGTAATACCAGACAGAAGCTTGCCCCCCACGAACTGGACAGGAGCATATGTAGGTGTAGAAACCATGGAGATATCAAAATTATGACAAGCTTCTCATAGTCTTAGAAGTCAAATTTTCCTCCCAGAACATTTGGGTTCCTTGAATAATTGTCTAGATTTTTCAAGAGAGCTCTGCCCTGCATAGCTTCTGTGGAAGGCAGTGGAGCTCATGGGTGCTCAAAGTAAAAAAAAATAAGGCTGCTAATGCACGCAATCTTTTCTTGCCTCTATATTTTGTAAAGAATAAAGAAAATTTTCAGAAGCATAAGTGAAAGATACAAGTTCAACCCCACTTTGAAAGAGGAGATCTTTTTCTCGGAACTCTTATTTACTGTGTGTTCTCCATGTCATTTCCTGGTAACGAGCCAAATTAACAGTTTACTTTCACCATGATGATATTGATAGAGATGTATGACTCTAACATAGGTCACTTCTGGCTCTGAGTTTTTACACTTATTCCATGCTATCAGAAGACTGGCTGTAGTATTCTTGGGTTTCTACTCAGTTACAGTTTAAGCTATTTAATTTCTTTGGGAAAGGGTTAAGTAAAAGTTGAGTAAGGAAATTATTTAGGTTATGATTTGAATGTGTCTGCAGTATTTCACTTTGCTTTGCATCCTAATGCCAAAGTCCGAAGTCATAGCATTACTATATATATAGAATTGAGAGACACGTAATACTCTGCAATATGAAGATTGTATTTTTACATTCCGAACTGTACCTTTCAGAAGGGGCAAGAGTTGGGAAGATTGGGCTTCGCTGGGCCATTTTCTGGTCAATAATTTATGTCTGTTGAGAAAGTACACATTGAATTATTTAATAGTTTATATCTGGCACTGAAATGACTTAATGCTTCTGCTTTATGAGAACCTTTAAGTAAAGTTTAAGATTATGCTGATAATTCTAGTATTGGAGTTCAAATATTGCTTATGGAATAAATGCAAATAAAAATCAATACAAAAGAACAAAATAATGAAAAACTAAAAACTGCTTAAAAGCTTTTCGTAGTGAAAATGATACTCTTGGAAAAAGGCAAGGTTGGCAGCCTTGAAACTGAAATCTGCTGTTGACCCACAGAACTGGTTTGGCAGGACAGAGGCAAACAAACTTCTTGTCCCCAATCTGCCTACTGGTCTCAGACATCACCAATCGATGAATAAAAAAGATCTACAGGATTATCATAAAGCTTAAGAAAGTATTGGCTAGAGTGAAATAAAAATATTTCATGACAGCAGATTATTCAAGGTAAGATGTTTTTCAGGTAAAAGCATTGGCAGTAAGAAACCTAAATAAAATGTGTTAGACATCAGCATAGTTTAGCAAAACTGAGTCTTCTATTAATTTGTCTTCAAGTCTACATGACCACTCTTTATGTTGTAAGTAAATTCTTCTCTGGTTAAGAATATAGATTCTCTTTTTAATTTTTATACAGAGCCAGGCAGGCTGTGACAGACGTTGCAGCAGGGAAGCTCTGTTAAATAGCTTCACAAAGAGATTTTAGATATTTTACTATAAGTGAAATCAGCACCTGGCTCAATAGCTTTGTCTGACAGAAACTAAATTAATGAACAAGATGGTAGCTTCAATCAAATTGAACTATTCCACCCTATATAAAACAAATAAACATTTTTAACTATAAAGAGAATGAGCATGGCCTGAGTTTGAATTCCTTGGGAACACAAAATCCTTGCTGAAAACTAAAGGCTGATGTATGAAAAGAATTTTTGCAATTGCTGATGAAATCCAGTGCAATATGCTGTACAAACAGAAAGAGAAAAATATGGTTATTGAAACAAAATAGTCAAATATCGATTGTAAAGAGGTGATGGGACTATCCCCTGAGATCTGAAAATGCAAAGCGTGTTTGTGCTTTGGAAATGTATGAAAGCACTGCCTAAAAGCAGAGAGCAAACATTGTCACAGTGTGTGTGTTCTATTTATAGCACAGTGCTTCAGAAACTACAAATTAGAAAAAAAAAAATAGTTTAAGAGAAGCTGGGTTGCTGAGCAGCAATGACACTAGAGTGGAATTCAGAAGGTCTGATTTTAATTCTTTGCTCAATCTCTGATTCTGATGACTTTGGGGAAGTTATTTCCATGCCTAGTGACTCAGTCTCGCTATATGGAAGACAGAGATAATGATACCTGCCTCCTTGTTTAAGTTCTTACATGCCTGTAAGTAAAAAGCACGGTATAAGAGCTGGGTGTCATTGTGATGAGTTTGCATTCAAAAATCCTGTGCAGATACTGAATGTCCAGTCCTGTAATCTGTTCCTCACACTTGTAGTTTCCCGGTTGGTTGTTTTTGGGGTTTCTTTGACAATGCCACCGCTCTGCGGGGTGTCCCTCCTGGCTGTGCCACGCGGTTATACAGTAACCGGGCACCCGGTTCTCAGTAGGTCTGAGCTCATTTGCCATTAGTCCTCTGGGCCATAACACATTTTAATGATCTTGATGCAGTGAAGCATTTAAACACAATTTAACTATAAACGCAGGAATATCCCACTGATTTAAGAAGAGCTATGTGTATCACAGCAGCAAAGCGCTGGATGCTACCTAGAAAAACGAAGAACAAATATTGAAGTCTGTACATTTAGCAGTTTCTTAGTGAAATATACCTGATAAAAACCAGCCAACCGGAAAAACCCTCGACTCCAGTCTTTTAGTCTTACGACTTTCAGTATCCATTTATTATTAATTGAAAAAAATGCTTGTAGCAGAGTGAGCATAGGATTGCTTGAAGTGTTTACTTTTTCTGCCAAACTACCATTAGCCATGCAGCTAAATGCAAATGTCTGGAGAAATTGAGTGCATGAAACGAAAGTTACACAGATGGAGTTCTCATTCATTTGTTATTGCTTCCTTAAGCACATCACTCAGTACGCAGGGAAGTATCTCATCATCAATTATCAGATTTCTTGACCCTATCCAACGTCCACAAAGGATGCACTAAGGTCTTGTTCAGCAGTTGTACAAAACTTTTCTGCAGTTTGGAGGTATTTGCAGCAAACAGTAACAGAGAGATGACAGAGCTAATGACAAATTTCCTCTCTATGAGTGTGTGCAAGACCAGTTTAGACTAGTATCTAGTCTAATATCTAGTCTAGAATCTGTGATTCTGTGATTCTGTAATATATATAAAGGAAAAGAAAAAAAAGATGTTCTGATGCCTAGATTCAGAGGAATGTAATTTTACATAGCTCTAATTTTAATGGTGGTAAGTAGGGATCAACTTAGATACCAGTTGAAATACTGGCCTCAAGTGCTTAATTATTTTTAAAAAAAAAAGATGTTGTCTTCTGCTTGATGCTGCTATAGCCATTAAAATCACAATATATTAACGCAGTAAAATTTGGTTGATTGATTTAACTTACTGAATATTCCAAATATACTTGTCACACGGACGAGATAAAGATTTTTCTCAGTTGCAAATGGTATGCCTGATTGCCAAAAATAACAGCTCACTTCATACGTAAGGCAGCTTTTCCATACAAATGTGGAGTACTTCTTTATCATTTCTTTAAGTCACTGACATCAGACATGTAAAAGCTTGAAACAAAAAATCATACGTGGGACATGCTGAAGAAACACTTTTAGTGATGCAAAGTTCACTCTTTGTACTGAGGCATCCCTTCCCCACTTCAGCAGGCTGCCTTGCAGGTTTATTTTCTGCAGGTTCTCCATTTCTCCTGTTCTGAAGGATAATCACATCCGTAGTGTTCAGTTCTCCATCTTCCATTATAACCTATGTCTAATGCTTGCTCTAATGTCTGTGCGCCTCAGAGTGTTTTTCACATTCATTCTCACAATATGCCTGTGGGTTAGGAAAGCATTATTATCCCTGAAAATATTATTTTCCTTACGTAGGGAAGCGAAGCACGGGGGAGGGTACTGGTGGGGGCTATGTGACTTGCCACAAGTCACACGGGAATCAAAGCAGACTGAAATACCTGCCTAGGCAAACACTTTAATCACTCTTTTCTTCTTAAAATAGAAACCTCTTTGGTTGCTATACAAGGAGTGTGTGACAGCACCGCCCCGGGAGCCGCAGGATCCTGGTGTGACTCTGAAGCACTTTGGGGCAACATTTTGGAGTAAGTGAGAGAGTCCCCGTGTCGCAACTCAGCATAAACATCGGTCAAAACCCGACTGTGTCAGTTAGTCACACAAAACAAACCCTCGCAAACCCCCTCTGCGCTGCTGTGACATTTTGTGAACATGGATGAACATGGAGTGCAGGGAGAGGGGTGGCCGTGGGAGAAGGGTGGCCATGGGAGAGGGGTGACCGTGCTGGCATGGCTTGGAGCACAGGCCAAGGGTTCTCTCGAGGAATAGGTCTGATAGCTCAGGCGCTGGGTTGTGCAGCTCTGCAGGGTTTGGGGTCTGCCCTGAGCTGGCCCACAGCTCTGCTGCGCAGGCCATCCCCGGGGGGCCCGCAGCGCTCCTCTGTGGAAAGGGCCACCGGCAGACGTGGCGATGGCTGTGGAGACACGGATGTGCGACAGCTGACAGGACAGGACAGCGCGGACACCGCTCGACGGCCATGCAACACGGAGGGACAGCGCTGGGACAGACTCACCAGTGCTGGCTGCGGGCAGGACAGGGCTGCCCCTCTCTCCCCCGCATCCCGGCTGCGCCCGCTCTCAGCGCGCTGCCGCCGCAGCCGCTTGCCGGGCGCCGGGACCGGCTCTCCGCAGCCGGGACGCCCGTCCCTCCGTCGGTGGGTCGGTCGGTGGGTCGGTCGGC